>VXAX01000508.1:0-20919 GCA_013399835.1 Leptocoma aspasia | reverse complement strand
AAAAAAAAAAAAAGGATATAAAAAGACATTGGCTAAATGGAAGTAAAACTTCTGAGGGTCACTTGGAAAATCTAGAGTAGATGTTCAATAAACTATAAGGCCTGTAGTTTTTGATTATCATTAACATTTCCTGTAATGGACTGTGTTTTTCATTGAAACAGCTTTTGTAATGTCATACAGATCTGGGTTATTCTGACCGTAAGTCTGAACAAGCTTTGATGTGTTAACTGACAGGAGTAAATGCTGCCCACGCCAGTCCAATCATACGTTTATGTGAATGATTATAATAGCTATAGTGCTGCTTCAGGATGTCCACAACCATTACACAGAAAGGAATCATTGGATTTTACATCTAGAAGTTTTGCTCTTATTATCATTAATGGCAAGATGCTTCATCTCACCAGGGGGTAAATTTCACCTATTTTTAGATATTTTGTCTCGATGATGACACAAAATACAGGCCAGTATACTATATGCTTTGTCAGATGCCATGCTTTAATTTTACTAGGGGAAAAACCTCTATAATTCATTAACCCATTGGCCAATATCAATGATGTCAGAATGTTTTAAGGTACCAGAATACATAATTCTCAATTAATATGATTGAAAACACTGCTTAGCCTGGAAAGTACACTGATTTTCAGTAAAGGTTTACTTATTGAGAGCAAATTAGTAAGTGTCTTATGATGAAAATTATTTTCAGCAAAATTTAACAGATGAATCAAATTTTTGACTTCACAAATGTTTATGATGTGCCCAAAGACACTAGTCTTTTTATCAAAACACCTGGACGCCTTTTTTCAATGAGGAGGGTGGGAAACAATCTTATGGATATGACAAATGAATGGCCTTTGTTCTGTCACATGTTATGCAACCCATACATCACTGGCTCTTTGTTCATTTATTCAAATGACATCTGTCTTACTATCCATGCTTGGCCATTCTCAAATTTAAACACATATTGAATACCAGTGCCTGAGGTGGTTTCATCTTCAGCCAAGGACAAGAAAAGTGGTACCTCACGTGTCGTTAAATCATAAGATACTTCAGTATTTAGTACTCCGAGTTTTTCCAAATGTTTTAAAAACACTTTTTGCCACTATTGAAATTGACAATGAACTCCTGAATAAATTAGCTGACTAAGCATGAACTAAATATACTTATATGCCTTGTATGTTCTTTGCCACTGTTCTTTAAACTTCAGAGTATCATGATCTGCTGTGGTACCTTTGATGGAAATACACCCAACCACACTAAGATAACATGAAATAACACTGCTAAGAGAAAAGGGTTCAGGCGGTCTATTTTTTTTGTTGTTGTTGCCTGTTTGTTTTTGGGGTTTTTTTTGTGTGTGTAAATTGATTCTTTGTTTTCTGGCTTACTGTACACATTCCCAGTTTTGACCTTCCACACTATCAGTGAGTCATGATGAACAACTCATGAACTATAATCTGTTTTCATGAGATGGGGAAATATGACAACCTGCCCTGCAGCTTGAACAAGAGAAAGATATGAAGAAGGACTTTTTAGGGGAGTGCCCTCTACACAGTTTCTGTAGCATCCAGTTGACATTGAACACTGCCAGTGCAACACCTGCTACATGTCTCAACAAGTCCTCCATTTATTTAGTACACAGATAAGCCTGGATGAAATTTTTTGGTAGAGATGATATTTTTTGGTCTGCAATATATCACATGCCAAGCTGCAAACAATTTGTTTAATTCTTATTAAATTATCGACTTTTAAATTTATGTCCATTCTCCTGTATAAGGAATTGCTTTGTCTTCTGGAAAGCACACATTTCTGTCACGGATTGATGACTCTGCTACAGATGAGTAAGAAGCCCTAGGTGACCCGCTTACCCTTCCCCAACAGGGTACCAGCTGCCAATTGCCCCCACTCTGTGATGGCTTGTCCTTCTTCTCACCTTGTCATCAAGCCAAGACTGCACACTGTAGGAGCACAGGTAAGCATCTGCCTCTCTAAACACTGCCAACAGCTCTCCATTATCAGCTGCCAGGGGTGCTTTGGAGAACTGTGCACAGCTTCCTCCAGATGCACATACTGAGCATTTTCATGTCTGCAACAAATTCTGCCTTTCCAACACAGGGAAATCTCAAATGTCAAACCCGTTTCCAAAGTTGCATTTCATCTCACTATGAAACATGATATGTGTTAGTGCACTTTTATATTTCTCCACCTTAACTGGCAGGCCTCCCCAGCTGGACTCAGTACACAAACTTCATCTAAATAATAGAAATATCTTTTCTGATGAGATGCACTTCTGCAGCACAAAATTAAAGGGATAATGTCAGCATCCACTGCTCAGCATTTTGATGCACTCCGAATGATTGGTAGTACTTGATGAGAAGTTTAAGTCCTGAAATTGTCAAAAATTAGGGTGCAAGAAAAAGCAAGAAAAATTTTTCCTTGTAGAAGTTTTAAAATTTGGCTATATCACAAAATAAACAGGAAGATGTGAGGTCTTGGCTTCCTCAATCTCCACTGAACAAAAAATTCACCCCTCTGAAATCCTTGATGAAGCCTGGTAGTTTTCTCTGCCACATTTGGCAGCTTTGAGCCTCACACAATGACTGCTGTGAATGCCTCTTTAACTATCCATTGAATTAGAGGCTCTCAATAATTCACTAACAGTTAATTTTGCTTTCAAATTTTGTCACAGATATTCATTATTAACAGATTTGGGATTATATAACATAAGGTCCTTCATTCATTGGTCAACTATTCAGCTTTGTGAGTGATATCAGTGGTGAATATGCATCAAGCTAGGAACAACTCCCCCTTGTGTTGCCAATCCAAGTCGATCTTTGACACCTCTGTCTTTGCAGCCCAGTCTACCTGCTCATTGTTTCGGTTTTCCGTATTAGCCCGACTCTTGGGGACATGGGCATGTACGTGATTGCCTCTCGGGTAGAGAAGCTACCTATGGAAGGCTATGTCTTCCCACTCATCAGCAGCCCAGAGTGGTTTTCCTCTACACTGCCAGTTGACCTTTTTCCACCTTTCCAGCCACCCCCAAAGAGCATTGGCTACCACCCACGAATCCGTGTAGAGGTAGAGCTTTGGCCACTTCTCTCTTTCAGCAATGCCCAGGGCCAACTGAGTGGCCTTGATTTCAGCAAGTTGACTTGATCCATCTTCTCCTTCGGTAGCTTGTGCAACCTGTCGTGTGGGGCTCCATACGGCTGCTTCCCACTTTCGGTTCATCCCTACGATGCGGCAGGAACCGTCAGTGAAAAGAGCATAGCGCGTTTCTTCTGCTGGTAGCTGGTTGTATGGTGGAGCTTCTTCAGCCTGTGTCACTTTTTCCTGCTCCTCTTCATCAATGAGACTAAAGTTTTCGCCTTCTGGCCAGTTTGTAATTATCTCCAAAATCCCAGGGCGACTCCGGTTTCCAGTACAGGTGCGCTGGGTGATGAGGGCAATCCATTTGCTCCATGTAGCGTCAGTGGCATGGTGAGTAGGGAGAACCTTTCCTTTGAACATCCGCCCCTGCACCGGGAGTCGGGGTGCTAGGAGGAGTTGTGCTTCTGTGCCAATCACCTCCGAGGCGGCTTGAACTCCTTCGTAGGCGGCCAAGATTTCCTTCTCTGTTGGGGTGTAGTTGGCTTCGGACCCTCTGTAACTTCGGCTCCAGAATCCCAGTGGTCGACCTCGAGTCTCACCAGGCACCTTCTGCCAAAGGCTCCAGGACAAGCCATTGTTCCCGGCCGCAGAGTAGAGCACGTTCTTCACCTCTGGTCCCGTCCTGACTGGGTCAAGGGCTACAGCATGAGCAATCTCCTGCTTGATCTGCGTGAAGGCTTGTTGCTGTTCAGGGCCTCAGTGGAAACCATTCTTCTTTAGGTGACCAGCTAGAGAGGGCTCACAATCTGGCTATACTTGGGAATGTGCTTTCTCCAAAAACTTATGACACCTAGAAAAGCTTGTGTTTCCTTCTTGCTGGTCGGTGGAGACATCGCAGTGATCTTATTGATGACATCTGTTGGAGTCTGACGCCCTCCATCTTGCCACTTCACTCCCAGGAACTGGATCTCTCAGTCAGGTCCTTTGACTGCATTTCTTGATGGCAAAGCCAGCTTCCAGCAGATGATTTTCTCTCCTTTCTCAAACACTTCTGCTGCTGTGTTCTCCCACACAATGATGTCATCAATGTACTGCAGACGTTCTGGAGCTTCACCCTCTTCCAGTGCAGCCTGGCTCAGTCCATGGCAGATGGCGGGGCTGTGTTTCCACCCCTGGGGCAGTCGGTTCCAGGTGTACTGCACGCCCTTCCAGGTGAAAGCAAACCAACCACTGGTTTGGTACCACAGCAGTATCAACCACTGTATGATATCATTAGCATTTAGGGAACATTTTAACCCTTTGAAAACTGGTGAGGTAGACCTAAAAAACTGGGTGAAGGGTTGGGAGAAAAATTTCCCTGGTGTCATTTGTTCACAGTATGTACCATTATTAAAGTAACTCCAAAAACATACATTTAGTGTGTGGTAGCTTTGAATCCATGTGCCTGCTGTCCAGAGAAAATTAAAAATCAATGAATTCCTCACTGTATCAACCCATGAAACAAACCAGATAGCAGCCACAGTAGCCCTAGTTGTAAGACCCATGTTTAGAAAAGGGCTCGCAAATGGGAGAAATGTATCCACGACCACATGCCTAAAAAAAACCAGGGTAAGCTAGAACACGTGATGAGGAGGTTAACCATGGCTAATGAGGTTTCTATATCCAGCACACAGAAATTATGTTAATCAAGAACTGTTATTCTTTTCCATCCTTTTCTTTCAATGCCCTGGAGCATCACGTTGGGCACCAGAATATGTCTTGGTTTACAAGATAGGTGTCTGCTAGGGAAGGCAGAAAAAGCCTCCCTTGGACTGGAGAATGTAACCCCCCTCACTCCGAATTATCAGAATTTTTGGAATTAAGGGGCTCTCAGGCAAAGATATGGGAATAGGCATAATAGCTCTTTACTAGTATATGTGATAAAGCAAACAAACAACAACAACAACTGCAGCATTAACAAACAAACAGAGCCCGGAACTCGGTGACAGCCGCTCGGCTGCAGCGCTGTCCCTGCGGTGCAGTTCCGGTCACGGCCGGCAGGGGCGCTGGCAGCTCCCGGTGCAGTGACCCCCATGTGGCTGCAGGGGGCGCTCTGGCGCGGGCAGCACATGGCAATGGCCGCTTTGTCCCGGATGAGAAGGGATGGGCGTGAGGGACCTCGCTTCACAAACCCCTGGGGCAGCGATCCCGGTGCCCTCAGTAGGACTCTTGGAAGCAGCAAGCTGTGCTGGCAGAATGTTTTGGTAGGCAGGGGGTGAGGGGCCCCCAGCAGAGCAGGGAGAGCCGAGCTCAGGATCCCAGGCACCCAAGCAGACGGTGACATGTCTCTCTTTTAGTGTGGTGGGTGTCAGTAAGGTCCCAGTTCAGTGGCTGCTCTCACGAGCAGAGGCTCACCCCACAGCAGAAGAAGAGCCCTGGGCTGGGCTCTGGCAGCAGCAGTGAAAAATCTACCCCAAGCAGCAGTTCTGACTGTCCTCCTCCGAAATCGAAAGGCAGAGCTAAAAACTGAACCCAGCCCCAGTCTCCTGGTATCTCCCACACTGCCTAGAGAAAAATCCCAAAGAACTAGAAAGGTCACCCCTGCCCACCAGTCTCAAGCCATCAATCCATATTAGCAACTCAATGAGACAAAACTCCACAGGTGATAAGGAATGAACTGGAGAAAAAACCACAAAACTCAAACACTAATATAAAAAAAAAAAAGTCACTGAAGGGAAAACAATCAAGAGGCTTGGGATGCCATGAAGTGCAGGGATATGGACCAAAGCTTGCCAAATTGATCCTCATTGAAATCTTGCAAACAGAAAAGAAAGCATTACAAACACTCTGGAAAGGAGATATGGTCAAATAAATTGCAATAGAAACAAAACTGAAAATTTGGAAATGGAGTGACTAAAATCAAAGAGAAGGAGATGAAATGTGGTGCAGTGAAAACTACCAAATCTTGCCAAAACTAACCTCATTGAAGTTGCAAATCAGGGGAAAAAAAATCAAAGACAGAAAAGACAGAAGGTTAATTGTATTAAAATACCTGCCCAATATTAAAAAAACCCAAGATTTCACCAAAGAGAAAACAATCAAAGACACAGGATGCCATTTTAGCGAAGGGACAGCCACACCACAACCAACACTGAAGAAGGCTTCAGTCATCTGTTCTTTATTGTTCCTCAGTACAACCTTTTAAACTCTTCATCTCACACGCATTCCATCTGCGTGTCCTGTCTACCCTTTTGTGATTGGTCAGTGCACCTCAGCACTCCATGTCTCATTCCCTTCAATACTAATCACCCATCTTACACAGCTGTAGCCCATTAGGGATGAGGCTCAGCCACGGCCCCACTCCCACTTACCACAAGCTGTGTGCCTACAACACCTGCCTAATATAAAAAAAGAAATCTTCACGGAAGACAAAACAATCAAAAGGCATGGGATGCCATGAAGAGCAGGGATATGGACCAAAGCTTGCCAAATTGATCCTCATTGAAACTGCAAGATTTCATTTCCTTTCCGGAAAGGAAGAATTTCCTTTCCGGAAAGGAAATGAAATCTTGCAAACACAAGAGATAGTGTTACAAACACTCTGGAAAGGAGATATGATCAAATAAAATGCAATTGAAGCTAAACCGAAAATTTGGAAATGAGTGACTACAATCAAATGGATCAGGATGATATGAGGCTATAGTGCATTGTAAATATTGAGCCCACACAATTTCTTTATCATTTGGGTGAAAAAAATATTCCTCATGGAGACTGGGAGTGTTAGAAATATGGAGTACACAGGATGGCGTAAAAATTACTTCATATTTTTTTACTTTCCATAATTTGCAGGGACAAAAGGACAACTAATTTTTAAAAAATTCTTTTTTTTTAGTCATAAATATATAGTTATATGTTTAGAAAATTTAGAAAAATTTTGCAATTTGTTTTACTGTGCTGCTTTTTTTTTTTCTTGTTTGGTTATAAAATGAAAGTTATTTTCATTTTAAAAAAGCAATAACCTACTCTAAGCTATTAAACATCTTGATTAAAAGCTCCCTTACTGGAAATTCTCAAAGCTTTTATCTCTAACTTGAGTTATTCCTGTACAAATACATTAGCATGGATAGGTAGACAGATGTATTGTCTTTTTGGAGATATTGATAGATGATACATGTTTCTCAACTTTTAGTTTTTCTAATGGAATTCAAGTGACTCTTGGGAATAGATGGTGTTTCTTTTGTTGTTTCTGTATTCCCTAGAGCAAGGGATGTTTTTCCCTCACCGGTGTATTTCTAAGCAGAAAGGTTATTTGCCATAGTATCTGCCTTCTTCAGAACTTCAGTATTGTGTTAATCCTTTTAGTTAAATCAGCCACTGATACAGGAATTCAGTATCACTGCATTATTTTTTCCACTCTACTCTGGAAGCACAGGCAAATTGTGGGCAGCCCAAGATGGTTACCCTCTGTTTACCAGACATGAGCGAAATGATCATTAAATATTAACACAAATTACAGTAACTCAGTGAAAAAAAGAAAGTATTATGGGATAACCCACTATTCATTTATCTTTAATTTGTGCAGAAACAATGGTTCATAGGAATATATATGACACATATGGCTTCCTCTGATGGACACAGTTTTCATTGATGTTTTTTTGACCCATAAGAAATACTTCAAGGGTTGATAAATTGTTTTTCTGTTTCAGGAGACTAGAAAAAAAGAAAAAAAATAGGATATTATGTCTAGTTCTAGGTTTTAGGGATTTGTTTTGTTTTTGTTGTTTTTAATTTATTGCTTTTGTAAGGTGACAGTGAAATGAACCAAGAGATGGTAACTGAGACATGCAAGAGTGTACTCTGATCTTTATTACTCATACTGTGTTGTTTCCAGTGTGGTTAAAAAGTGACAAAGGAGCCATATGTGAGGGAGTGTAGCAAGTAACATTACATCATGCTGGGAAAGGTCTAGAGTTTGGTGTGCAGCACTCAACAGGATGGAGACCAGTGACTGTAGACAAAAAATGTGTGTTGACAGAGCAGGAAGGCAGAAGGGCAGTGTTCAGACAAAGCCTGGAGAAAGAAGATCTATCAGTGGGTAGGCAATAAATTACTTGAGCAAGACTCAGGCCAATGCAGAGTTTTTTGGCTCACACATGCATTTCAGGATCCCTGTGTCTTAGCAAAATTACTTTAAAAATGCAATCCAAATGTGTTAAGTGTTAAAATTTAAGATCAAAGGTAACAGTTCTCTGATATCAAGTGCTAGATGGAGTGGTTTTTCTTTCCAGTATCTTCTCTGATTTTTTGGTTTTTTTTGCTAATAAAATACTCAGAGTGGCATTCCTTTATTTGCTTCCTTACCAGCCACTCTTACTTGCTTCAATGATTTCTTCATTCATTATTTATATGATTTCATGCCAAAAGTTTCCCATAAGGCTGAAAGGAATGAGGAGTGGCTGTGGGAACTTCGTTAGGTAGTGTAGGTGAGTTCAGTCATGCACACACACAGCCAGGCAAAGTTATGAGGAATAAGCATGTGATAAATTTTACCTCTCCAAAAAAGACATTACTTTTGACTTTGTACCATCTCTGCCAGCTCTATATAATCAAGTACTTGAAAAGAAATTACTATCTCTTCTTTTTCTTCTTGGAAAATAACTCACTATTTTTAAAGCAAGAACTATCAGTGGCTATGCTGTTTTCATGCATTCATCTCAGAGATATTACATTGGATTTTCATGACAAGGTTTTGGTAGTAGGGTGGGCTAAGACATGGCTTCTGTGAGGAGCTGTCAGAAACTTTCCCCATGTACAACAGAGTCAATGCCAGTTGGCTCCAAGACAAACTCACTGCTGGCCAAGGCCAAGCAACCCTGGTAACACTTCTGGAATAACAAATGGGGGAAAAAGATAAGAAAGGCGGGAAAATGTTGTGACAAAATGGACCAGCCAGAAGAGAGGAGTGAGAACACGTGAAAGAAATAGCCCTGCAGTCACCAAGGTCAATGAGGAAGGAGAGGGAGGAGGGGTTCCAGGTGCTGGAGTTTCCCCTTCAAGCCTTGGTGCAGACTATGGTGAGTCTGGCTGCTCCCCAGCAGCCCATGGAAGTCCACAGAGAGCAGGGATCCACCTGCATGCAGCCTGTGGAAGACCCACCCCACTATAGCAAGTAGATGCCCAAAGGAGGTTGTGACCTCATGGAAACTTGTGCTTGAGCATGGCAGGACCTGTGGACCCATGCAGAGAGGAGTCCACACTGGAGCAGGTTTGCTGGAAGGACTTATGACCCTGTGGAATGGACCCATGATGGAGTGGTTTGTAAAAAACTGAAGCCAGTGGGAAGGTCTCACACCAGGGAAATTCATGGAGGACTATCTTTCATGGGAGGGACCTCACACTGGAGCAGGGGAAGAGAGTGAGGAGTCCTCCCTCAAGGAAGAAGGAGCAGCAAAGACAATGTGTGATGAGCTGACTGCAGTCCCCTTTTCCACCTGCCCTGTGCCACTGGGGCAGACAAGGTAGACAAATTGAGAGTGAAGTTGAAGAAAACCCAGGAAGAAGGGCATGATGGAGGGAAGGTGTTTTAAGACATAATTTTTGTTTCTCATCCTCCTCTGAATTAATTGCTAATAAATTAAACAAATTTCATCATGTCAGGTCTGTTTTTTCTGTGATGGTAATTGGTGAGTGACCTCTCCCTGTCCTTAACTCCATCCACAAGCCTTTCACTGTAATTTCTCTCTCCTATCCAGCTGAGGAGGGGACTGATAGAACAGCTTTGGCGGGCACTTGATGTCTAGTCAAGATCAACCCACTATAGATATCTTGATGAATCCTCCTATGCAGTGTTTTTCATATGCTGTACTCTGATTCTACTCAGTTTTGTAATGCGGAAAAGGTTATTAAAGTATTTATGCATTGTCAATTTAAGTTTTTTAAAGATACTTTTTACTACTTTTTTAAGCAATAGCTGTGTCATTACAGAGATCATCAAAATAGGAATTATTCTCTGAGATAAATATTTATTTTCTCAAAAACAATTGTGGTTACTGTTTTTTTTCTTTTTCTTAACTTCATTAATGTTTTGAATTCATATTTCCTAATACTGTGAAACAAAACCGCTAACAATATCAGGGCAGAAGAGGAGGCATTTTACTTACTGTTTATAAAATTAAATGTTCAACTGGACAAAACCTGAGTTATGTTTTGAGACAATCTTTAGCAGTATCTATCCTTAGTAGAGGGTTGTGGTCTCTACAAATTATGAAACTGTATCTCATGGAAGAGGATTTGTTTTCACTACTTTCAAGAGAATATCAGAGGTAAAACAAGGTCAGCAATAGCTATGTAAGGTTTGGTTGGTTTTTTATCATTTAATATATGACGTTCAAGCTCATATTTCATCCTTTCCCTCATTTTCTTCTCTGGTCTCTTTTCTGGACCAGTAAGACCCAAATATAGTACCATATCTTTTGTCCAGAGAATCACAATTCATATAAACAATGACATCCATAGGACTGAGGCATTAACTGAATTTTTAATCCTTTTATGGTTGTTTGTGGTTTAAGTTAATTTTTGAAATTTTTTCTACTACCTTTTTCAAGCAGTGTCTAAAGCAATTATTAGCTCACTATTTTGGTCACTGATTTGGGACAAATAATATCAATTATATTAAATACATGAATAATAATGACAGTAGTAGCAACAACAACAGTAATAACGACTGCAAGTGAGTAAACAAGAATATTAGCAATAGTAGCAATAATACAAAATGTCATATATATAATAATACACATATAATAATACACATATGTCATACAGGTTGAAACTTTGCAACAGGAATAATGAAATCAGCAGAGTCTCTTCATTTCATGAAATATCAACACAATTACTTCCAGGCTGTGTAATTTATAGAAGTTCTCTCTTGTTCTGTTGGGAGAATTTAAAATCTCCAATGCTACACCATGTCCCTAATGAGCAAGACACTGATTATACAAGAATGGAAAGTCCATAAGAACTAAAGTTCAAAGGCGAAATAAGAAAAATAAAACAACAACAAATATACCAAAATAGAACTAGGAAAAAAAAAGTGATGGCAAAAAACTTGCATTGGACAGTGAGATAAGTTCTCTGCATAAGCAGTTCATGATTTTGCCTACTGATTTTTGTCAGGTCAATCATAATTTTTTACTTGTTACATTTTCTTTGCAAAGTGCAGGTCTTGCATTTGTTATTGAGGCAGCAAATATCTCATTTGGAGACTTCAGAGACTTTGAAAACATAACCTGAGTTTTCTAGCCTTACCCTTTTTCATTAAAATTGTTATTACTGTCACATTTGTTTCCAAAGCAGTTTATTATAAATTGCTACTCTGAACATTTCCAATTCTGTCTTTCTCTCAAGGACAACTGAAATCTGATTTTCATGAAGTGCTGCACCAGATCATTTTGAGGTATTAGTCTCTTCAATTCTGAAACAAAAAGAAATTTTCTCTATTCTTAACTTTTTTTTGAATCTTTCCTTGCCATGAATCACAAAAAAGCAACTGAAGGAAAAGTTGTATTGAATTTGAGTGTAAGGCACAGTCCAATTATTCCTGCAAGTGCGTTTTCTTGAAAGAGTGTGTCAATGAATGACTGACAGAATGACGACACAAGGGATTGGTAATGACATCTAAAATCTTCTCAGGGTCACAATTCCATCCCAATAGAGTTCAGTAGCCTCAAAAGTTGTTAATTACTACAGGTACTTTAATTTCAAGAAAGCAGTCCTCTGAGTCTGCCCTTGAAGATAAATGACCTCATCACATATAAATATTTTCCATTTTAAGGGTAGCATTAGTAGAGGGAATGGAGTGGACCCATGAACACAGTGTGGGACCCCAGAGCTGTCCCAGCTCTCAGGTTCAGATGCCTGTACCAGTGATATGATGACTGAACATTCCAGGGACAGCCTGGGACCAGGCTGTCTTCTGGGTGTTGCTTTCTGCTTCATGGGTTGGGCAGAGGACAGCAATGTTTATGAAAGGCCCAGTCTGCTTCCTTCTCCGGATGCCTGAGGAGACACACAGCAGCAGGCACATCATCACAGCTGCAGAAAGGTCTGAGCATTACTCCCTCTAAGTCAGATTGTCAAGGTGTGCCTCCCTACTGCCCTGGGAAGAAAGCTTCCCTTGCCAGGACAGCAGCATGCTGAAGGCTCTTATTTGGCCATCCATTGCTTGGATAGAGATGAAATGATGGAAATATAAGAAAGAGGACTTCATCACACTGTCTTTTAGACTGTGCAATCCCTTATCACCTTCCTGTGTTACTCCTGCATTTTGGACAGAGCTGTGTTAGCACCACACAAGGCAGCATATTGGCCTTTCTTCACTACAAGGGGTTTATAAGGAGAGTTGATCAATATTCATGTGATTGTTTAAAAACCTTTTATTCCATTTAAAATGGCCTTTGTCTTCAGGGTCAACCTTTCTCTGAGGAAGGCTTTTAAGATTTATTTGTATGTGTTTTTTCAAGTTTTTTGCTGAAAAAAGTAAAATAGAACACAGTGCTTTTCAGCAAGGCCTCAATGTCCTTTCCAAAGGAAGGTAGCTTTAGGGGGCTAAACAACAACAACAAAAAAGGAATAAATGGAAAATATGAATTTTAAATGTCTTGGTTGTTTTTCCACAATTTATTATTGAGGTTTGAAAGAATATAGTAGGACAGACAAAGACATATGAGACTTTTAGATTATTTTTTATGTATCACCTTCCTACTTCCCCTGTATATTTTTTAGGTCTTCAAATGCTGAAAGAAATTTGTGTATGCACTTACCTGAGAATATATATATGTATATAAAATATATATAGTATGTTTGGTGCAAAATTCTGTCAATTTGCTTATCTTCAGGGTCACATTTTTTACAAAAATTCAGTTGTAAATTGTGGCATTTGAGAAATTCATGCTTACTTTGTTGCCAACTTCAATACAGTCAAGGTTTGCATCTTCAGTATCTTGGACAAAACATTTGTTTGCAGTGGAATTTCCATCACTTGTTGATACTACATCCTCACTGTCCTGATGGAGATTTTGGGAAGGTTTTTATGGGGCACTTGAATTTCAGATTAGATAGTTTACAGGCTAGAATTTCAAAAACTGAAGTTTAATTAGCTCCACCTTCTCCCAGATCTGGAACAGGAAATTAAAATTATTTATTCTTTTTAGAGGAACTGCTTTTAGTAATTTATCCTCTTCAAATATGATTTTAAAAGCCCATATTTTCTGTTTAACCTTTTTCACACCCTGTTGTTTTAATGCTCTGAGGTTCCCCTGTTACTTTCTGTAAAGATATGGGATTTTTCTGCAGCTTCACTGAGTGGCTTTGTGGGTGTCTTTCTGGTCTGGCAGGACAATAAATATCTAATCCAGGCCAAAGACCATCTCAACAGGTCCCGAAGATAGGGGAAGCCTTTGTTTCTTTAAAGATTCAGTGGGAATGATGAGCATGGCTTTGGTCCCATTTTCATTAATTTTAGGAAACAACTTCAGAAAACAACTGATGTAGGAGGTGTGATACATCATTAAGCTTGCTTTAGAGGAAGGTCTGTATGCTGACAAACAATAACAGGTTTCAGTGTCCTAGTCTTTGCCATCACTGCTTTTATGTGGTTTGTTATCTTGAAATTAAAATAATGCCAGGAGCTCTATTCAATTTTATTATGATAAAGGCAATTACTACATGCTTTTATCTGAAGTTTGATTACAGCAATGTTGAGGATTGCATGTATTTTCCTTATTTTTTATGTTCTCTACCAAATCCCAGAAGCTGAAATATGGGGTGTGTGTGTATGATATTTCAGCACAGATTTCACAGCTGAGCTAGAGAAAGTCATGCTTCTGGGTTGAAAGAATATAAGATACACACAGGCATCAAAATAAGAGAGAGATGAGAGAGAAATAGGCACGAATAGGACCTTGAAGACAAGAAAAAGGATTTCAAGAGTCAGTGTGGGAGGAAGTTATAAGCCAGGTAATGGAGTGATATCATGGGGAGAGGCCATGAAGAAAAAAGCTTCTAGCTATAAAAGTTAGGACTTAAGGGAGGCAAAGATGTGAGAGTTAAGGAAGAATAAGTCTGCAGGGGGAGGAAGGACTCAGAGACTGACCAAAGATTAACAATAGAGGAGGTGAGACAAAGCTGGACTTTGATTGCAATTGAGAAGAAGCATTGACAATACCCCTTTTCTTTTGCTTGCTGTCTTTTATGCTCTCTTCTCACTTACCCCAAGCAGAATTTTGTCTTGAAATGAGAGATTATCAAATGTGTGAGGAAGGTGTGAGAGGTGTGTGAGCTTACATTGCTAATATTGTTTGGAAAACACTCAAACATTAGAGTGGGGATTTTCATTGCAAGAAGATACACCAAATATTATAATTTTCTCAACAAAGTAATATGATTAAGTAGCAGACTGAAATAGGGAGCAGCCTGGAGAGTACTTCCACCTAGACAGACTTAGAAAACTCAGAATTTAAAGAGAAGAATGTAAGCCTCCCCAGTTTAAATCTATCTGTGTATCTCCCTGACTTAGGTGGGGGAATAAAGGGAGAGTACAAATTTATGACCTAATCAACAGATTTTACGTGCTTTTCTTGCAAGTAATTTCACTTGCAAAGGCATGTGCAGACTCCTTTGCAAAGGCAGTGGCCAGATGCTTGCCAGACTCATTTATTTGCCTGAGTGTCAAGCCTTCAGCCAGGCAGCCATATACAACTGCACACACTATTTCATATCTCTGGCAAGAGCATGGATTGAAATTTCCCAGTTTCCATTAATCATGATATAATTCACAAACTGTTCACCACAGTCATCAATTGAATTTATATGTGCAGTGCAATTTGCAAAGGGTAAATTCTTGTATCTATTTGATTAGTCATGCTAAATGCAATAATATGGGATCTTTAATTTTTTCTTCTTTGTAGACAGTTTTCATCAGTGCAAACTGACCACTATGGCCATCAGAGCCTTAGAGAAAAGAGCATGCTACTTTTTCTGCTGGAAAGAGGGAAAAGTGATGATATAACAGCCCGCTTCCTAACGGATTGTCTAATTTTTATATTCTAATTTATCCCATGCTGAGAAGTTTATATATTTATGTAAGCTTCACTAGTTTCAGTAGCCAGCTTTGATTAAAGGTTTCTCTGAGAAAGATTTCTTAACAAATTATTTCTATTTATATTATTATTTCTATTTTCTATTTATATTATATAGCATCCTGTGGTTCCTTTATTTCAAAAAAAATATGGTATTAGTTAATTTCATCTTTAAACTAAATTTTAAATTCTAAATTTTGTCAGTTATTTTAATGTTCTTACCTCAGAGGAAAAGCTCAAACAGATCTGCTTTGATGCTATCTGGGTTTGGGTCTATTTCACGTTGACCTATCAGCCATGCATTTGAGAGTCTAGTCAAGAGGAGATGTCAAGCCTTCAGAAAGATAAACTAGGCATAGGACTTTATTAACCTTCTTGGTAGGTCAGATGTAAGAGATACAGAATATTTAAATTTATTTATAATAGCATTTGTCTGATACTTTTGAAGAAGGAAAACTGGTAACCTTTCTGCCCCACTAAATTTACTGCTTTAATAAGTTTGTAGAAATAGATTCCCAGTGAGCAGTAACATGTAAGTGTAAAATTTCCTGAATCTTCAGAAAAGAACCTAGAAAGAAAGTTATATTGTAATATATTGAATCAAGCTAAATTACACTTAATCACTGTAAGTGGCAACCACATCCTTACATCTAAAAAGGAATTTACTTGGATCACATCAAAGTAACAATCCTAAGTGAAGATTGATCTGTGTAACTGTGATCCCTGTACTTTTCTGCTTGGTATGCTTTAATCCTATAAGCTATGAAGATGCAAGAAACAGATCAGCTGCCTGGTTACATTTTACCTGTTTATACTTATATGATCTTAATTTCTGCTTGACAGCAGGTAGCCTATAATTTTATCAAGGATGAGAACATTTAACAAGTAAAACCAGGAGATGCAGGCCAAATTCTTAAAAATAGAATGACTTCTTTATTTCTCATCATACATTTCTCCCCTTCTGTTTAAATAGCTTACTCTTCTTCAAGTTAGAAAATTAAGTGGTCGACAGATGAATCATGCCTCTTGCAGGTACTAGAAAGATATACACTTGAGATGTGAGGTTATTAAAATGTCTGCATGCTACTTATTCTTCTCAAAAGAGTGAAAAAATCTGCTGAAATACACTGGTGGTTTATGAAAGCCCAGATTAATTAATAAACTCTAATAATTTACTGTATATCCTAAATAGGAAAACATAGGTTTAAATTTTTATATACTGCTTTTATTTCCTCACTAAAACACTAGTTCCCTCAATGTTCACTGGTGAACTGTCTTGGAGGTACTGAAAGATGATGGATATATACTCCAGAGATGTTAGATTATTAAAACTGTGAAAAAGGGATGAGCCTGAAGCCATGACCATTGTTATTGCCTTTGTCTTCATGAGCCTTTGGATTCTACTTCTCTCAGTTGTACCTCTGCTGCTCCACCTTTACGTCTTTGAAAGCAGCTGCCTTGTAACTTTTCATTTTCTCCTGATCTAAAAGCTTTCCCCCCGCCCCCCCGTCTATGCTTTTCTGTTCTTTTTTATTTGTTTTGGTTTGGTTTGTTTTTTTCTTTCTCTCTGCTTGTTAACCTTTTGTACACCTTTAAATTGGAAAAGCAAAACCTTGACATAGTATTCTCCAACACAGCTACATTCTTGACTAAAGAAACAAAAAGAAAAAAGAATGATTTTCCTCTAGTTTGCTACATTTCTGTGAACACTGGAGGTGTCATATAAATTAGACCTAAATTGGCTTTGGTTTGTTGGGATGTTTCCCTTGTGTTGTCTTCTTTATTCTTTAATGGGTGTCTCCACAGTTGCATTCAGACTCTGAGACTTCTGCTTAGGGAAAACTGATACAGACAAGTTGATCTCTGGCTGAAGAAATTTTGAAGAGTTTTAGAGAATTTTGAGAAAAGCCAAAACAAGCAATCCTCTACAGATGAGGAAAAGGAGCAGTTAAAGCCAGTGTTACTAGGTTTTACTCCTATAAAATATTAGTTACTTCTTTTTTAACCAACTTCATCACTCTTTGAGGGTTTTTTTAAATCTCTAGGCAGAAGGGTGGCAGAACAGAAGAGTGGCAGAGCAGAGGCTATATGTCTTACCTAAGTAAGATATTTTTAGGCTGTGAGTAGGTCTCTATCAAATGGATGAATTTCTCTTGTCATGTAGCTATTTTACAGCCATCCTTTCCACCATATGGTGTCCCAAATAAAGCATTTTATTTGTCTTTAGACTACTTAACCATCATGTGAAAAGTTTCAAGGGATGCCTATGTACAGCTTGCAGATGCTACAAAAAGCCCAGACCAAGATGCAGCAGATGTATGAGACTGTGGTTAGGGTAAGATTTTGGATCAGGCAAAAAAGTAATTCTGTTCTGCCTACAGGACTATGGCAATATCTTTGAACAGCAGGATATTGCCATATGAGCAGCAAGGATTAGTTTAGAGCTGTCCCACCAAATAACTACTCTCTTATACTGTCTTTTTCTTTACATTTAATATAGAGGGAAATAACTGTTTTCTAAGTTAGAAACCTCGGATGAGTCCTTATCAGTGTCACTCTTTTTGATTCTTTATCTGTGTGGGCATGAACACATCTAAGACACTAAAGTCTAAAAGTACAGTATCATACGAGGAAGAATGGGATAATCATCAACAGGGACATACTATCTAGATGAGAGCATTTAAATCTTACATGTTAAAGAAAAGGGCCATTTCTGTATAACACTTGTAATCCTTTCCTGTGTTAGGACAGGATCCTCATGAAACCAATGTTGAGGCATATACAAGACAAGAAGGTGATCTGAGACAGCAAGCATGGCTTAAGATTAATTAATTATAAATATAATATAAAATAAAAAGGAGGGAGAATAACTTTTTACACAACAGCTAATGATAGGAAAAGCAGGAACAGTTTTAAATTAAAGGAGAGATTCTATACTGTGAAGGTGTTGAGGCAGTGGAACAGATTGCCTCAGAGAAATTGTGGATGTTCTAAACTTGGAAGTATTCAAGGCCGGGTTGGATGGGACCCTGAGCAACCTGATTTAGTGGGTGCCATCTCTGCCTATGGTTGGAACTATATATCTTCAAGGTCCCTTCCTTGAAGATATCCATTCCAACCCAAATAATTCTATGATTCTGTGTCCCTTTTTTGCTGACCTCAGATTGCCACTTGCCCATTGCTGGGAGCTCTGAGGTACTCAGGGAAATCCTGTCACTGTGCAGGTGCAATATACTTCCTCTTTTCTTCTGGGATTTTAGAGGGGTTAAGCGGGGTATGCATCCAACGTATGCCTAAATAAGAACCCCACAGACTCCTTACTCTTTTATCCTTTGTGTAATTACAAGACAGAGCTTCAAGGGAGAGAAAATTTCTTTTTAGGTCATGAAGCCAGATGCAGGCAAATTTAGTCTGCTGCTAGCAGAAGTGACAGATAAAATACACTTCCCAAATTTTTATGCATGTCTGGTACAAAGAAAACAAAAGACAATTTAGCTGCTTCCCAGACTGCAGAGCTGTCCAATCTGCTGTTAAAAAACACAACTGTNTTCTTTTTTAACCAACTTCATCACTCTTTGAGGGTTTTTTTAAATCTCTAGGCAGAAGGGTGGCAGAACAGAAGAGTGGCAGAGCAGAGGCTATATGTCTTACCTAAGTAAGATATTTTTAGGCTGTGAGTAGGTCTCTATCAAATGGATGAATTTCTCTTGTCATGTAGCTATTTTACAGCCATCCTTTCCACCATATGGTGTCCCAAATAAAGCATTTTATTTGTCTTTAGACTACTTAACCATCATGTGAAAAGTTTCAAGGGATGCCTATGTACAGCTTGCAGATGCTACAAAAAGCCCAGACCAAGATGCAGCAGATGTATGAGACTGTGGTTAGGGTAAGATTTTGGATCAGGCAAAAAAGTAATTCTGTTCTGCCTACAGGACTATGACAATATCTTTGAACAGCAGGATATTGCCATATGAGCAGCAAGGATTAGTTTAGAGCTGTCCCACCAAATAACTACTCTCTTATACTGTCTTTTTCTTTACATTTAATATAGAGGGAAATAACTGTTTTCTAAGTTAGAAACCTCGGATGAGTCCTTATCAGTGTCACTCTTTTTGATTCTTTATCTGTGTGGGCATGAACACATCTAAGACACTAAAGTCTAAAAGTACAGTATCATACGAGGAAGAATGGGATAATCATCAACAGGGACATACTATCTAGATGAGAGCATTTAAATCTTACATGTTAAAGAAAAGGGCCATTTCTGTATAACACTTGTAATCCTTTCCTGTGTTAGGACAGGATCCTCATGAAACCAATGTTGAGGCATATACAAGACAAGAAGGTGATCTGAGACAGCAAGCATGGCTTAAGATTAATTAATTATAAATATAATATAAAATAAAAAGGAGGGAGAATAACTTTTTACACAACAGCTAATGATAGGAAAAGCAGGAACAGTTTTAAATTAAAGGAGAGATTCTATACTGTGAAGGTGTTGAGGCAGTGGAACAGATTGCCTCAGAGAAATTGTGGATGTTCTAAACTTGGAAGTATTCAAGGCCGGGTTGGATGGGGCCCTGAGCAACCTGATTTAGTGGGTGCCATCTCTGCCTATGGTTGGAACTATATATCTTCAAGGTCCCTTCCTTGAAGATATCCATTCCAACCCAAATAATTCTATGATTCTGTGTCCCTTTTTTGCTGACCTCAGATTGCCACTTGCCCATTGCTGGGAGCTCTGAGGTACTCAGGGAAATCCTGTCACTGTGCAGGTGCAATATACTTCCTCTTTTCTTCTGGGATTTTAGAGGGGTTAAGCGGGGTATGCATCCAACGTATGCCTAAATAAGAACCCCACAGACTCCTTACTCTTTTATCCTTTGTGTAATTACAAGACAGAGCTTCAAGGGAGAGAAAATTTCTTTTTAGGTCATGAAGCCAGATGCAGGCAAATTTAGTCTGCTGCTAGCAGAAGTGACAGATAAAATACACTTCCCAAATTTTTATGCATGTCTGGTACAAAGAAAACAAAAGACAATTTAGCTGCTTCCCAGACTGCAGAGCTGTCCAATCTGCTGTTAAAAAACACAACTGTATCTAAAATCAATTAATATTTTTGTTTTCAGTGTGGAAAACTATTTGTTCTGGATGTTAAGTGGTTGTCAACAATAACAAGTATTTTTGCAGTTCAGCCAGAAAGCACGCATCTTCTCAAAAGTGGTGGCTGATGCAGCTATTGTGCTGCAGTCATGACAATGACTGAAATAAGGCCATGTGATTCTGAAAGGCAGGCAAAAGAGAGAAAAATTTCCCAAAAGGCCTAATATCAGAACAAAAATACCTTAGTCAGGCAAGCTGATCCTCCAAAAATTCTGATCCTAGAATATATATTGATAATGATTATTTGGATCACTTGAGCTTCCAAAACTTCAGCTGGAAATGTATAAAAATAATAGTTATCAGAATCTCAGCTGCCTTTAGAATTCCTGTCAGTTGAAATCCTAGTTACCCATCTGACTACACAATAACAATGTGTAAATGTTTTAGTCTCCATGAAGTTCCCTGACCTCAGCTGGGATTTGCTCTGCTGCACAGATTTGTGTCCTTAGGGTCATTTGTAGAGGTTTTCAGAGAAGCGCCTGAAAACGAAGCAAATGAAGGCTTTTCCCTCCCTCCTACCCTCCAATTTCCTTCCTTACTGTTGCATTTCTTT
>VXAX01000507.1:201574-265313 GCA_013399835.1 Leptocoma aspasia | reverse complement strand
TGCCCTGGATTCCAACAAGAATTCAAGCTCAGACACCCAGTGTCATCCAGCAATTAAGGGTTATTTGATAGTCCTGTCTGTGGCTTAGGTGCCAGGGAGCTCTCATTTCTGGTTGACAGTCTTTCTAGAATAAAAAAATTTCCCAGGGGAAAGCTGGGTATGGAAGGCTTTCCGAATGGAAATGTTGGAAAGCTTAGGCAAAGTGCAGTTTGAGCCTTAGTGGAGGTTCAAGTCATTGACTGTTTGCTATGCAGCTCAGGTCTGGAAGGTTTTTAATTTTTTCTGTTACTGGGCTTGGTGAAGGAATAAAAAAAGCTTCTGTCTCCATGACATGGGTGCTTATGTGTACATGAAGAAAATATTAAATGTTGCAGAGTGCTCATGTCTACTCTAATCTTTCACATGAGAACTGTGTAACAAACATACTGAGTGTATTGGAATACTGTGCAATTGTAGTCTAACTGCATAAATCAAATTAAAGGCAGTTGCATCTCCCCAAGGTGATGGGGTGAATCACTCATTTATTAGGTAAGGTAGTCACTTTTACTTTGTTGGGATTTTGGGGTTTTTTTGCCTACTATGTGTCAAGAGAAACAAAAACATTTCACAAAGAAGCTACAAAAGGAACATGACACTTTACATAGATAGAGTTTGTAGTGACTGTAGCATTTCTTTATCTCCTCTTTCATACCAAGACTGCTTCTCAGTTCTGCCTAACTGTCATATGGAAAGGAGAGGTAAATATACCAAAAGTTTTGTGCCTTAGGTGCTTTAATTGTTATTTTGCCTAATAGGTCAATTAACTATTTTAAGGCTTATTTCCTTCTTTTTATCTAGAGTAGATGAGGGCACAGACAAAAGAATAAGAAATGGGATTGCAAAGTGGAGCACTGATCAATAAGAAGTGTTGTCCATTTGGGTAATGGACATCGCTGTCATATCAGCTGTTAAAGAATTCCGTTGAGATGGGTCCGCGTAGATCTACAAACCATATGCCATCCAATACCCCAGCCATTACTTTATAACCCTAATACATGGAGGTGAATCTCAGCAGCTCTATCTTTGAGATACTAGCTGCTCTCATTTGCTAAGTTTCTCCTTTTTGCTTTGAACCACCTTTCTCTTGGATGTAGCACTTTTTTCTTGGAAGTAAAGATACATTCACATACATGTAACAAGATTCTTGTGCTTGTTTTGTTTAATAGAATAGACAGCTCTTCAGTTCTCTTGTAGCCAAAGAAAGTAACAGTTTTCTGTTAAGAAGACTGGCAAACAGCTTTATCCTCCCGCAGCAGTTGTGAATAACTAGTATGACAGGGTCTAGTTACTGTTCAAGAGTCCGCTTGTGTCTGAAGTGGGTGGCTACCAAGTTTTTCCAGCTGGAATTTCACTGTCACCTTTGGTGAAGTACATAAGCAAATGACAGAGATTGGCTGTCAAATGAATCTTTCCTTATGTTCATCACAGAAATCCTTCCCTGCTCATGAATGGTGATATTTATTGGAGTGGCACTCTCCATGGTCCCTTTGCACTGCACAAGGTCCAGGCAGAAGGCTGAATAAAACAGTTTTGTCCTGACACTCCCGATCTTGTGGAATTTTCTAGAAGTCCATTATAGTTAGGTCAGCTCATGAAGATCACACAAGAGAAAGATTTTCCTGGCAGACAACTGAAGGCTTCTGAGGTGAGAAAGCATCTCTGTATCTCCTCATCCTCTAAGTTAATGATTCTGTGGTATCATTGAACCTTAAGCAGTTTAAATAGTTTGATGTCAGCATAATGCTGAAAAGATGTGGTGGTTTTGTGTTAATTTCTCTCATGCTTCTTGATACATTTTGATGTAGAACATCCAATTTTCTGTGTGTTCTTATCAATGATATACTGCAAAGACCTCTGGATTGTTCTTTATGAATTAGCTGGTGTGTGTCAGTGTACGAAGAGCTGAACATCATATGTGGTTTTCTCTGTTCTGCACTGAGGAGTTGAGTCTAAAAGAGCTTTCATGGACTTTATATTTACATTTCTGTCCAAATCCTTCCATCTTCTGCATTACAAATTATGGAGTTCCAAAAAATGTAATCTTTTCTTCCTTTTGCTTTAATGCTTTCTAGGTAAAATCAGTTATTCTCAAATAGTCTACACTAACGGACACCTGCTAGATCCATTCTCAAATGTAAATATTGTTATGAAGAGTAGATTTTGATTGGGCAGTCACATGCAGGTCATTAATTTTCAGCACTGCTGTTTGACTGTTAATGAGGTTGTTACCCAAATGGCAAGAGTGATTTTACCTATCAAATGTTCTACATATCCTAACAGTCTGCTCAATTTCAGACAAGGGCCCTCACCAGTAATTGTCTCATGTAGTGCTCACACTCTGTTGCTTTGGTTTTTAAGTTTACCTTGTAAACACTAGCAAATTCTGTGTGCTCCTTTCTACAATAATTTTTCTTACCCAGGACCCCTAAAACAAACCTGTTTGCATCCTCCATACCGCCATGTCCCCTGAGCCTACTCAATATACTGAGGGTATACTAAGGATGTCTAAGGACTGCCTGTTTGCCATCACTGTATTTCTTAGGTGTCCCTTAGTTTGAGGAGCCTCACTTGCCATTGTTACTTTGAGTAAGTTTGCAGCATTTCCACTATCCTGCCATGCTGCAACAATTTACCATATACAGATGTGGCAACATACTTAAAAAAGAATAAAAACAATGTGAATAAAAATAGTATCCTAGCATAACAAATTTAGGTTGTGTGTAGATGTTTGACACCTCACAGAACTGTGGGAGTTCTTGCTTTTAAGGTCAGGGATTGTGTCAAAGCACATTCTGAAAAGACAACCTTCTTGTGATTCTTCTCTTGCTGATTGTAGTCTCTGTGTCTTTTGCTGCGGCGTGCAGTTTTGTACATTTAATATGCATGGTGCATATTGCACTCTCATCTTTAAAACTCAAAAGAGAATAGAAGGATGGTGTTGTGGGTCCTTTGGCTAGAATAATATTGAAAAGAATTTATTTTAGTTTGCACTTTGTAGCAGACTTCATGCTTAAGCTTGGACAAGCCACTTGTTTTTCTGTTTCTCAATTTTCTGTCTAGTAAAATAGAAATTGCACTAACTTATTCCTTTCCCCCCCAGGAGGGTGGGACAGTTTATCAATGCTTGTGGTAATTGAATGCTGAATATGAGACTGGAACTATCCAAATACCCAGATGATCTTAAATCTGATATACGGAAGAGATAGTCCCAGCAAAAAAGCACCCCTTTCCCACACCAGTAAGCCGTATTCTGCAGTACTGAGTCAGAGATTTTGAATTTTAAATTATGAAATGTCTTCATTTAAAACAAAAATCCAAACCACAAACAAACATCCCTGTCTGCACCCCACCCTGAGACACCTCTACTTCCAAACCTCTTAACCAGATAACACAGACTCAACTACTAAAATCTAAACATTCCCTCTTGCAAAACATATGGAGAAAGTAAGGCTTAGGCTAAATTTGTCCTGGAGTTAGACCCCTGCAATGATTTTATGATGAAGAGATGAATGGTGCTAAAAACACACTAGAATACTTACATTGAATTTTCTCATGAAAAACATGATATCCAGTAAAAATTGCCTTTCCTTATGGTTTAGCATGTGGATTCAGTGGAGTATAAAAAAGTAGTAATAAAAGTGAGATATTTGTGTATGTGGTTTTGGCCTGTTTTTCAGCTGAACTGGAGTGTACTTTTCACCTGAGTGCAGTGCTGTTTTCAAGGAAATACGCATCTACTTCTGCAGTGCCACTCTAATAAGTAAGTTTAATAAGAGTTTGCACATAAAAAAATAAAAGAACTTCAGCACTGTAATCTGGAAAATAAAGAAGCATGCAAGTAATAAATCCAGGTATGAAACCAGGATTTTACGTGTCAACATGATATCAGTAAGTTTAAATTATTGTGTGTGATACTGTATTGGGTGCATTTTAAGCGTACACGAAGGGTGTGTCTTTTAGTAATTATATATGTGGCAAATATTAAGCTTTTTTTTTATATTACCATGGGAACTATTACTGATCCATATACATTACAGAATTTATTTTCAAAAAGAGAATTAACAAGTTTAAATGTAATCCCTCTTCTATTACTAGGACCTATATATATTGGCAAAAACAAACTTACGGCAGAAGAGCATATAAAAATATGACTATTAAAAGCATAAAATCTCCATGTTGGGAATTCAGACTTGAGTTTTCATTGTGAATCTCGAAAGGAATCCTAAATACAAGTATTTAAAAATTCAATTTAGATTTATATGCCTGCATTCCAGCTTACATTAGCTCAGCTGCAAAACAAAATCATTATTATAGTTTTATTACAGCTAAGCATTTTAGAGGCATTTGTGTGATTTTCTTCTGCAAGTGCACTTAGGAGAGGCTGCAGATAAATTCACTTACTGATGACTGCAGTGCAAAATCAAAAAGTTTTTTGTTTACCTTGCAGAGCACACTTGCTCCATGCAGCATATAGCATGAAAATTACTACATGTCAGTATTCTTTGCTTTGTTGTGCTGTTCAATACATTCCTATAATTTATGGAATTCTGCAGTTATCTGGTTTTTTTTTTGTTGTTGTTTATCAGTAGCTTCCTATATCAAGGAAAGTTCAGGACTTAGTTGTGAGAGACTTCGTGTTGTCCTTTTTCAAAGCAGTCTCCCTGTAATGATGATTTGACATTTTATTGGGTGACACTAACAGATTTGGGTCAGCCAGTTTTATTTGCTTACAAGAATATTTTCCAAAATAGAATAAAGTAGCTCTGATCATGATCTTGGGAACACATGCCTTTCACAGGTTAATAAATACTTCAAGTAATCCTGTTTTGATTCCAGTATTTTTATTGTGTTCATACTTTCCCTTTTCATTTCTCCTGAGAAATAATATTCCATATACCTTATTTGGAATTTCAATTGTCATTTTTATTTCTAAAAAAAATTTAAAATGGAAAGGACTCTCCATGCCTATTTGTGATAATGTGCTGTTCTTTGGAGTCAAATTTTGATAAAGTAGGAATGAGAAAAAATCGGGAAAAATTACTCAGGAAATTATTCTGGAGGTGTCATCAATCTCAACATTTGGGAACATTTTAGAGAACTTAATTGCACCAGTAACTGTGAAGCCTAGACTGTTCTGATGACAGCAGAGGTCACTTGCTGGGGTGTAATATTTTTGCTGGTTTTGGAATGATACTCTTGTTGATGGAAGTGAGTGGAGCTTCCTCCAAAATCTGATAAGTGTTTATCTGTTGTGTGCAGGACATGCTTAATGATTAATGACACTTACAAGTGCTGTTTTTAGGAGCTCCAGTTCAATGTATGTGACAAGTTGCATGTGCTAACTTCAGAGTTTAACTTCTGTGTCAAGTGCTACTGACTCTTTATCTTCTGAGTGCATAGGACAACTCTGTGGAAGAAATAAAAGCAATGGGAAATCTTTAATCTTTAATACGCTATAGCTAAGAGCAGTGTTCCACAAAGGGAAGTGACAAAAGCTCCAATGCTCTGAGAGCACAGCTAGGTACAGGAGAATAGAAAAATGTCTAGGGAATTTAAGACTTGCTATTTGTGTGGTAAAGGTTGGCAAACTGAGCAAAAATGGGTCCAGGAATTTTAGATGACTCCAAGTTTGTAGAAACAGAAAATCTGGTTATTGCCATTTGTGGCCCTAGCACCAAGTGCGGAATAAATATTGGTTTTGCCAGTACTTAAGAGCTGGTGAAAATTTCTGCCTCTGTGGCTTTTAGTGGGGGGAAGAGTGGGTTGAATTTTTTCAGTTGCTTTTTTTAATATGTCTGCTGACATCCTTTTCTTAACTTTATGAAGTTTATTTTAAACTAAAGCACAGAGATTTTCAGGGTGTCAGATTCTGGCAGTCTGTGTTTACATTTGCCCCTCATGACTGTGGAAAAAGGTTTGCCTCAGCATTAGTCTCAATGCAGTGGTGTTTGCTGAAGTCTGTAGTTGAGTTGTGAACTGCCCCATTCCTCTCAGTTATGATACAACTAAATTGTACAATCTGCTGTGTAGAAGAAGAGTCACTGTTAGAGAAGCAAGCCTGTCAATTCCAAAGATTTTTTTTCCCAGTCTTTACAATACACACTATGAACTTTTGCCTTTTAATATGAGAAAGAGACTCCCAAGCACTGCATTTGCAGCTTTCAGGAAGGTTAGGATGCTTGTGATATTTCAGGGGGCCAGAAAATGTTCCTTGATTCACTGTGGAGCAAAAGCATTCCTGTGCCCTTCCACCACCCCTGCTGGGAGGCTGGGAGTTTAGTGTGCACTGGCTTTACAGTTTCAGTTACATCCTTCCACCCTTCAAAAATTTGTACTGTACTGAGAAATTTCATCAGAGTTCAGATTTAAAATACATGTTACCAATTTGTGTCACAGTTCAGAGTCTGTTAATATTCACAAGTGAAAATCTATTATATAGCAGCACAGGCTTGATTGCTTTCATGTCTGAGCTCTTAGAAACTAAAATTCTAGGACAGCCCCAAATATCACATTCTAATGAGATGTTTCCAGTCTAGGAGCATATAATAGCCTTTTAAAATGCGCTCTTTAGTATTAAAATTATCTGCTACATTTAAACTAATGGCTATGGGTTTGAATCACCTTTTCTATAGAGTCTGAGTTTGATTGAAGACAACGAGTCAAATTCTCACGTTACTAAATCTATGCATTAGTACACTGCAATTGGGGTGATGCACACTGTCTTTCTTTGATATCACCGTACCAATTGAAAATGCTGAAAAAGTAAACAATTTAATTTAAAAATCATTAGGGAAAAATGCAATGCATCAATATCTGATTTGTGGAGTGGTTAACAAAATTAATTCCTGAAGCAGATTCAGTGATATTTCACCTGGTGTTTAGTTTATTTTAGGAACATAAATTTTACTGTAATGGAACAGTATTTTATTCTGGTGGATATGGCTATGAATATTGTTGCAGTATCAGCCATTTCATTCTATATAGAATGTTTTCTATGTTTCTTAAAAGATGAAGAAATTGATGTAGAGAAGGGGGCACCTGTTGGACATTTCTTTAAAATACTGATGCCAAGGGCAACTTCATAGTAATTGCATATCCTGTGAGCCCCTATAATTTATTTCCGATAATGATCAGCATACTAGGAAAAATGTTTGTATTTTTTTCAAAAATTTTCAGCTGTGCTGGCTGTTAGATAATTATGCATATGAGTATTTTCATCCAGTCATAATATTTGATCAGGGAGGAAAGTGATCACCAGTGTATTTCTCTAAACCTTTTCCAGATGGAATGTGCTCAGTATTTAAACAGTGTAATTATATCTGTAAGTGCAGATATCAAAATAAAGAACATAAAATATGATTGACTAGAGCTTTTATGAGGAATCACAAGTGTACAGAGGGAAGGAAACACATTGTTGCATTAAACTCTAGATAGCATATATGGAAGGTAGGTTAGATGTGCTGTTCCAACTGCACCTGAGAGAGGTTAATGGGGTTATTTCATCTAATTGTGGTGTTGGCCCAACCTGCATCTCTGTGTTTTTTAAAATGCTACTAAGTGCATGAACTAACCCAGGTGATACTGAAGCATTAGTGGCTGCATGCTGGTTTAGGCTGGAAGGCTGGAGTAGTTTTCCTGTGGCAAATAGCTGGAAGCAGGGACTGAATGACTGATTCAGTTTCAATATCTCATCATTCGCATGGTCTATTCACAACAACAATATTACTGAAACAATTAGGCAGCTCTAGTTTAGTAATATGAAAGAAGACCATATACAGGCAGGATTAAAGTTATTGGCTAAAACATTGTCATATTACTTCTTAAAGTCAACCCTTTAAATTATGATTTCCAGGTAAGAAGAAATATATAGAACTGTCTGGTGTTTCAGCAACATAGTTCCTCTGCTTGCTTATACTTACAGTATATTTTTTTAAATTTGTGGATTGTGTTCATAAGATATTATATGCTGTTTGACTGAGAGGAAATGTGGCCTGTTTTTGAACACTGTGGGCCATTATTGAACCAGTGTGCATCTTTTTATGTTTAGACTATTGATGTTAAGCTGACAACCCCCAATTTTTTTTTACATATCCCTTAGCAAACAAATAATGGTATGATGTTTTAAGGATTAAATTTATTTTATTTACATGTTGTATTGGAATACACAAAGTGCATCTTAAAGCTGAATTAAAGAGCTTATTTTTTGAAGGTAGGTAAATCTTGGTTTCAGAGATACTGATGTATGTAAGATGAACAGCAGTTTCCTTTGGAAAGAAGTCCTTCATTCCTGTTTCTCCTCTCAATTTCTTTCTTCAGAAACTGGGCTATTCTTCACTGCAAAGGTATATGGTGTTTGCATCTGTCTCAGCAATCACAACTCTTGATAATCAACAGTCTTGCAAGTAAAAAGAAAAAAGCCTGAAATTACATAGAAAGTGAAGTTTCTTCTAGCTGTGACAAGAAAAACAATCTTTATATATTTTTAGTGCTTGTGACCTACAGGGAGTAAGGTTGGTACACAGTGCAGTGCACTGAAGGACAGTTTGGGAAGTCTACTAAGAAAGCATGGAGAATAAACAAAAAATTTTATGTTTTTATTTCCCATAAATATGATAATAAGTCAGAGTGATGCTGCAGGAAAAGAAAAGAATGGAAAGAAATTCCAGAACAAATTTGGGTTGACAATCTACATAAGACTTTATATTAATACTTAATAAATAGTCAAGAAAAGGAAAGTGACCCCATGTTTATCTTTCAAGTTTGTTTATTCTTTTCTTAATTATGGTGCTTTTGAAGTTACTTAATTCTAAGCATGCATACGCTGTGCAAGAGTGACTTACTAATTTTGATTTGTTGGTATGCAAAACATTAGGGCTTTTAAATTGCAGAGGAAAGTTGTGTAATTTGTTTTAAAGTGGACAATTCAGCATTTTGGAACTAATTCTTTATTATCTTTACACATGTGAATGTCCTCTTTATCTTCAAGCCCCACATGATAGAAATCACAGATGTAGTCAAGGCCTCTATGCCCTTGCCAAATGAAATCTCAGGCTATTTCTGTAGCTTAAAAACTATTTTTAAAAATATTCCAGTGTTTTTTGTAACTTCGTAATTTCCATATTTACTGAAAAATTATTTATAAATTGCTATCCAAGGAATATGTAAATATATTCAGGAAATCCCTTTTCTATATGAAGCTTTTTCTCCTTCTTCCTTTTATTTCTAATAGCTACAATGAACATCTGTATTGCCCTATAGAGCCAATTTTTAAAAGCATTCCTTGGTATCCTGACCTCTATAAATGACTTATGCCCTTGACACCCTATGGCAGGACTGTAGGAAGTGGGACTTTTAAATAATCTGAAACCACTCTTCTCATTCCTTGTTTCCATCCACTCTGAGTCCAGGCATATATTCTTGAAAATCAATTTAATGAAAATAGAATTATAGTTACCAAAATTATGTAGAAAGTTGTAACTTTAAATGACTGTGCATTGGAATTACTCTCTTATAATAAGGTTTAAAGAACTTAGTGGGAGAAGAGGAGAAACAGGGAGATACATTTAGTTAATTTTGTCAGTAATCCCTAACAGTCCATGCTACCTGTATAGATTGTCATTCGTCAGCCAAATGTAAAACATGCTCTGTCCTTCCTCATCTGCATACAGGCTAAGTAGCAAGTCTCATTTGTTATTACAAAGGGATTTATTTCAATGGAGAAATGAAGCAGGGCATTGGCAGATAAGGGCACTTAAGCCCTTGGAGCATTACAGCAAACTTGTGGAGTATGGACACTGAGCACGATAAGCTTTACCTTCTTTGTTATTGATAGAGCCTTGCTGAGAAAGTATGTGTGGCCTGGCCTGTGGTCTCCTTTCATGCTTTTCTGGAAGCATCAATCCTTGCAGAAAGTCTGGTCTGCGGGTGGACTACTGAGATTTCCTTCTGCTTACCTTTGGAGATAAGGACATGCTGCTTCCAGTGACATAATCCATGGCATATGTTTTGCATTCAAGTGTATACATATAAGCACTTTGCTTTTTTTTTAATGTTGCATTGTGTTTTGGGACTTGCAGGAGATATCTTCATTGCAAAGGTCTCTTTGTGGTAGGCAAATTTAAGTGACTGATAAAAGCATGTGATGGGTTGATGCTTATGAAAAAGACAAATTCATGCAACTGCCTTTTGACTTTCCATAATAGTCTCAGAAACACTGTAGGTGATATAAGTCACTTCCTGTACCATTTCAGAATCAGACATGCTGCAGCTGACCTGTGGAATGAGCCTTTACTGTCACTCATGTGGTTGTTGTAGGATGATCATATTTCTAAAAATGTAAATTTCAAGCTCCAAGAAAAGTTTAAAATAACAAGCTTCTTCTCTTTGCACCTCCCCTATATAGAAAGTAACTTTTTGTTCTGATTGTGGAATGGAAAAAAATCCCCAATATTTCATTTGTGTAGAGGCAACTGGATTTAGTGTTTTATTTTTGACAAATGGATGAATCTTCTGAGGGGATGTGCTTGGGTAATGGCAGTATGAAAGGTAATATTAAGCATGTTGGTATATAAGTTGGCCCAAGCAACTAAGAAAAGGAAGTATTGGCATGAGTTTTACGAAAAGGTGTTCAACAGAAGTGCATTGCACAAGCTTAGGGTTGTTAGAAAGTTAATTTAGACATTTTCCACATTCCGTAGAATTATATGTGTATATGTCCTGTTGTGTTAACAGTATTTTTGCAGTTTGAAAATGGTGATGGCTACAGCCAGTTGCCATTATTTTTAGGTTCAGACCAACATTTGTTAAATGATCTGAGCAAATTTCTATAACTGATTGTGTGTCTTTGCAGTCTTACTTTTTCAAAATAGCACTGGTAAGTCATCTTCATAGATGATATGTTTGTGTTCTACTTCAGCTAGTCCACCTGCTTTAAATGCCCAATAAAATACATGTGCAAATGTTACTAAGTGTAGAAATAGGATAAAACAATATCTAAAACTACTTCATGCATTGAGGCAGGAGTCATTTGGTAATGTCAGAAGAATAAGAGACATTAATACCTAATTCAGTTTGCATCATTTGTCCTTTAATGTACCTTTATTTATTTAATTTTAAACGGGTATGCTTGTGTATACATATGTTCTATAAATATTTTTGTCATGTCTGTCAGCCACACTCCTACCAGAATGAAATAATGTGGCTATGGGAAAGCTCCAGGCAATGGACAAAGTTGTGTAGCATTTAGTTACATGAAAAAAAATTTATATAATTTTAGAGATTTTCCTGGTTTCTCATGACCTTACTGTAATTGGATTTGTAATAACTGAAATAAATAATAATAAAAAATCTTCCTTATCTCTAAATTATCCAGGGATTAGAAAGTGATGTTTTTGCTGTACCATGGAAATTCCTAGCTGCAAAGGGCTACAAGAAATCAATTAAACAATTAAATCTATTATTTTTGCATGACAAAGTTAGGCTGGGTTCAACACTAAAGGAATGTGGAATGGATTTTTTTTTGTATTTGGAAATAAAGACAAATTTCTCTAGTGGTTTGAAGCTACTCAAAGACTGGAAATGTAGGGAAACATATAAAGCCTGGGATTAATGTACAGACCAGAAATGAAGTACTCAGAAATGAATGGTGAATCCAATTTACTGTACCAACGTGACCACCATGTATGCAAATAAGCAACCAAGACTTGGAGAACAAAGGAAGTATAGTGGAAATAAAAACTTAACTAGAAAATGCAATTTTCAGAAATTGATGAAAGTTTTTGGGTTTTTTTAATGACTTTGCCTCAAAATAGTTTTGTCATTTCTTGCTGCAATATGGGAAGGATTTTAGAAAGGTTTCTTTTTTGTCTCAATTCGTCTTTTGTGCTCCCTCAGTATGTCTTCATAAGTTTTCCTTATCAACTACAACTTTTAAACCAGCTAACCAGCTAAATACAGTTAAATATTTTGAAGTGTGTGGTACAGTGTGGGCAAGAGACTTGGGAGGAGGGGAAACCAAGGTCTTACTCAGAAACTTAAAAGCATTATGATTGCTTGTACAACTAACCTGCTGTAGCTCACGATTATTCATGCCGTGGAACTGGAAGAAAAGTGAATTTTTAGGAGAAGTATCATGAACTCCTAAACCTATTGTTTATCAGTGTCGAACTAGATTGGGTGAAATTAGGTTGTAAAAAATGTGCTTTAAGCCTATCAAAAATTAACAGAGTCAGGTAGTAACTTTGGCTGGAATGCTCCTGGTAGTGCAGCAGAGCAGGTCCATGGCAGTCAGTGTGGTGTGGAGCGCACAGCATTTGTACCTTGTTGAGGGAATGTCCTGTGATTTGAGCCATTATCTTGAACCTGGTAATCAGGGCCGGTAATACCTCATGTGGTCTGTGTCTGTGAAAGCTGTCTGCAACAGTGCATATCAAGAACTGAAGAACAATCTCTTGGTTTATTCCATTTATAGTAGTTAGTGACAAGCCAGCCATGGAATTTGCAAGCTGTATCAACTAGCCCATACAGAGAGGGATAACCCGGAGTACATTCCAAGAGAGCAGTTACTGTTGTAATACAGTGACACTGTGATTTATGAAATATCTGACAAATGTGCCACTGAAGAAGTCTGTTCTTTGTATCTGTCTTTTGTGCTTATTGTGTTGTCCTTGTAATATCCTGTCCCTCTACCTCCTGAAATACTTCTGTGCCATGTTGGAAATGAATGGAAGGCACCTCTTTCTTTCCAAGAAGGAAAAAACAAGCTATGAATGAGAAACAGGGAGAGACTGGATAAGTGAGTCATTGTGCTTTGTCATGGTTGCACTCATTTTATCACACCTGACACAAGCTGACCAGTACTTAAGAGTGCAAAGGAGAAAACCAGTCCTTACTCTGGTATAATTTAGTTTCAGTTCCAGAGCTGCTATAATATTAGAACGCTTCTCAGGCATGGCCTATTATGTTTGGTTTTGCTTTCAAAGAAAATATCCAAATGGTTCTGTTTAAGCAAGATGCTGTTTTTCTTTAACCTCAAGCGTTTTTAGCATGTGAAATAACTGTGGCACTTACTTAAGATCTTAATTTCACTTTTAAGAGGTATACTCCTTTTTTATTCTTCTTTTTTTTTCCCGTGTTACATGCTTTTCCAGGAATACCTTTGTTTTGCCAAAAAACATTTATCTGGCCAAGTTTTCTGACAATATCTTTTTCTTTATTTTTTTTTAATTAAAAGTATATAAAAACCCCTCACTTTGCTGTCTCTGGCATGAATTTACTCATAGGATCAAACTTATGCTTTCTTTTGTGGAACTTTGTTGCTGCACTTTCCTCTGCTTTGTTTCTGTATCACATCTGAACTGCACACAAGTCTTTCACAACAGTAGGTGAAATGAAATAGATGAAGCCCTACCCACAGAGTCCAGTCAAAAACAGCAGTGCTCCTCTTGTCTCCAATACTGAACCAAGCCACAGATCCTTTCTGGACTGAAAAGGCCACCTGTTGGTGAATGGGAAAAAAGATGAAGTAGTTATTTGGAAAATAAGTGTGCCAAGGCTCTGTGATTTTAGTAGTTTAGTTTGTTTCTCAATTTCTCACTTGAAACTTGCATTAAAAAAAGAAATAAACAGGAGCTCTTTGTGCAGTAATGGTACCCTCTATGTAAATGGTGCTGCCACTTCCTTTGTAAAATACTCTAGAGTTGTATTAGTGAGAGTGTTAAGATCAAAATATTATTTTTATTACAAGTCTAGTGCCTAAGGTTGCTTCAGTAAAATAGAATAACTGATTCTTTTTCCTTGCAACCTACTGCTGTTGAAACTTTAATCACATTTATATTATTATTCCTGTAGCCTGTGTAGAGATTCAGTAAGGCTTGAAAAGTATAGTCAATATTATTTGTCAGTAGTTCTGTTTGTTGAAGGTATACATTTGAACACTGAATAGGCCTGTTTTTCCTTTGCTAAACAGACACGGCTGTCTTTGAAATGCTAGCTGAATTAAGATGCAACTTGAGGTGTAACATAATGAGTTACACCATGCCTTCAATATTGCAAGGAGAAGTTAAAACAGCTGCAGAAGTAGACAGGCACATACACAGGAGGTCAAATTCATGGAATCACATTATAAACCATTGTTACAAGCGTGCCTGTGGAAGCAGTTTGCTGTCTTTAACCGTACATAGAACAAACCCACTGACTCCACAAGACATGGTTTAGAAAGAGCTAGAAAAAGGGAGAATCATCTGCTTCCCCAGTTGCGTTTCTCCTACTTCCCACTGCCCAAGTGGGACTAGGGACTGAATGGAGAGCCACTGAGAGCTGCTGGTCTTCCAGTGATGCACTGGGCCATATTTGTGCAAGGCTGCAGTGAGCACATAGGGTAGGATCTGCTTGGAAGGGGCCTTGTCTAGCTTTAGGCTATGGTTTCCTGTCTCTGTCACACTTTATGAAACCCGAATTTTAGCACTAAGGTTATGGAAGGATTTAGAAACTCAAGCTTGTGTAGCCTTGCCCAATTTGCTTTTCTCAACAACTTTATTGCTCTGGTAACGCATACAGCAAATTCCCACGTGGAAGTCCAGGCATTTTTGTACAGCAGTAAGATGCGTGCTCAGAACTGGCAACAAAGCTAGCTTTATGAAAGGGCCTTGGAAGCCGGGGGGAGATCTTTATTTGCATGATATATTTTACCTTCTTACTTTCTAATTGGTACTAATTGATGGAGAATGTAATTTGCAGTCTTTCAGCCACCGTAAGTTCATGAGGGTTTGCTTGTTACATTGTTCAACCTACTGGCTGCCCGTCTCTTATTAGGCATGGTCAGTACTCAGAGCTTGCCTCTCCAGTGATGTGTATGCATTAGCAGCTCTCCAACAGGCACCAAAGGCTTGTCAATCACTGTGACCTCCACAGCCCTCTAACAAGCCCAGCAAACAAGGCATTGAAGACTGCGCTGGGTTGTTTGGTTTGTTTTTTTTTTTCCTTATTTTTCAGTCAGGCTTTCTGGAGTGAGTTTTTCTAATTATTTCAAACTGTATGCAAACACTGAAGGAGAATTAGGAGCATCAAGTGGGGCCTCTACTTTTATTAGAAGACTCTTGCTTTTCTAAATAGATGTCAAACATATTCTTTACTCTTTAGACAGTTAACCTTTCATCGCTCCCGTAGCAGAAATTCCACTCTGAGATATGCTAATTTGCTATTTGCAACATTCTGAAGGAGAGGGAAAATGTCATTTGCAGTGCCCTCATTAAACATTCCTTTATCCAGATTGTATACTTTTTTTGCATTCTGGTTTGTTACATTTTTTTATTATATAAAACCACCCATCTAGACCCCTTCTCCCAAAAAAACCCCAAACAAAAACCACCCACAAAAAAGCTTTTAAGACAATCTAGCCATAGATAAGTCTTTCCCAGGCTTAAATTCAGCATGAAGTGTCCCCTGGCTTCATTTACTAAGATGTATGACAGAGAAGTCCCCCACCGTCTCCAGTCTTCCTTCAACGCTTACTCCACTCTTGAACTTAAAAAGCCTTTTCCCACAGCTCTGTTACTGCTATTAAATAAATGTCTTTTATGCAAGACAGGATGTTATAAGGGAAATGGGAGGCACAACAGGGCAAAGCTTGTGTGAAGAATTGTTACCTCTGTTTCCAAAGCAACCTTCCTCTTTTCCCTCTTTGGTTGGTCTCTGGGATACAGTAATATGTTTGAGCCAGGTCTGGCTGCAGAAAAGGAAAGATCCTTGTCCACCTGGATTGGTTTGCTCAGACATACTGCAGTTTGAACAAGTGCAGGTTTCTCTGTATGATACTTTGCCACCAGTAGGAGTGGTGTCACTGCAGTGTGTTACCCGTGCTGGATTTCTTACAGCATGAGGAAATCTGTGCTGCCTTGTTTTCTCTTTAGTTGAGTTGGTAAAGGAAAGTGAAAGGAGAATGAAAATGTACTCTCTGGTCAAAACTGGGCAAATATCAAATTAGCTAGTGTGTGGCTGCTTCCACCGCACATATTTTTGCATGTGTGTGCAAGCTTACAGCTGCTGTAAGAAGAGGGGAGCTGTTTGAACAACCTCCTATGGGCTTTGAGGGTGCTGTAGTTACAAATTGTGGTCAGGCTGACAGTGGGGAGGAGACTTGCACCAAGCTGGGGAGATGGACTCTTCAAAGCATGCTATTGTTTTTGGAGGAGATGTGCCTGTAGGATAGCAGTAGCCCTTGCTGCTTCTTTGAGTTTATCAATTGAGACATATATGCAGCAGGATTTGTTAATTTTTTATGTTCTTTCCCTGACATTTTCCCTAAAAAGATTCATGTTCAGAGCAGCTGTGAGCTATTCCAAGTTGTTTAGTGCCGAGGATTTTATCTTGAAGGCGAAAATCATATCAGCTCCCCAAACCAGTAGGTAATTTGAATAATTCTTTCTTTTGGTCTCCTCCCACAACATTTTATCCCTAGTACTTCCTTCAATTGTTTTTGTTTTGTTTTGTTTTATAGTAAGTAATGTACAAATTTTTCTACCAGCTGCTGTTGGACAGCTAAGCCAGATTTGTGTTTTTAAAACACTCTTTATGGGATTCTTTTTATTTTGCCAGAACAGTCTCTTTATGGCTTTTTTAAAAAAATACATAATTTTAATACTTATTTGTGAATTTTGTGATTTTCCTGAGGTAATTTTTTTCATTTAAAATACATAGTTTAAAAAGGCAGTAGCAGCCATATGAAGGGAAAAGTAAAAAGTCAAAATTTTAAGCCAGTGTACTTAAAAAAAAGTTCTCAACATTAAAAGGTACTCAGTCACATTATGTTCAGTAAACAGGTTTGAAGAATTATTAGGATATGTAACTTTTAATTTCATTTCTTAGAGCAACGCATTTGTTTTCCTGTAAAAGTAAGAGAACAATTTGTGTTATTTCTCTAAGCACTGAAGGCAGTCATGTTCTTGGGCAAATTAATTTAGTTCTTCACATGTGAGTGGTCATTTGTCAGTACTTTTGCTTTGTACACAGCTAAGTGAAAAATTAAAGCTTTGTAAATTAATTCAGTTTGCAGTACTGGTATGCGCTTCCCTCTGCTTACCCTCGGAATAACAGGGATAAAAGAGGGAGGAGGAATAATTATGGGCAAAACAGTAACCTTTTCTTCTTCTTCNATTTGTCAGTACTTTTGCTTTGTACACAGCTAAGTGAAAAATTAAAGCTTTGTAAATTAATTCAGTTTGCAGTACTGGTATGCGCTTCCCTCTGCTTACCCTCGGAATAACAGGGATAAAAGAGGGAGGAGGAATAATTATGGGCAAAACAGTAACCTTTTCTTCTTCTTCCAGACGTTCTCATAAGCAAAAAACCCACACAAATTACTCCTTGCCTATCACGTACATGGACATTTTGTTAAGACGGATCTTTGTGGATTCCTAGGAGGGAACTCCAATTTGTATTTAGTCTAAAGCACTCGGGGGCGGGGGGCCTGGGGAGGGGCATGCCAGAACCCCTGTGCAATGGTCTTCCTTTGTTTAGGTCTGGAATACTGAGTGTTAAGGTCTCAACCGGGGAATGTTTTCAAACAGTTTCAGGGGAATCAGAAGGATTTTTTTCTTGTTTTGTTGATTGGTTTGATCCATGCAACGTGAGATGTGTTGTTTTCTTTCCTCCCTCCTTGGTACGGGCAGCTGTTTTTTATGTTTGCTGCAGATGTTCAGGAAACTAATTCCAAAGCCTGCACCTGTGTGACACTGACCTAGGTGTACCTTGCCACATCCTGCTTTTATTCTGCTGCACAGATCAATTTGCGGTTTATTTTTCATCCCTCTCTCCTTTGTCCACAAAACCATCCATCAGCCCCCTCCTGCCTCCCCACACGTCCTGGGAGGGGGAGGGACAGCTCGTCTGTTCGTCTCAAGGTTGCCTTGGCAGGGGAAGGGAGGCCAAACTTCTGTCAGGTCAAGGTGCCCATCTATTAAGGCAGTGTTCACATTTTCATTATGAGACCCTATTTGAGGGATTTATAAGCTGACTCCACAGACTTGCTGCAAGCTGAACTTGCCATACCTGGTTTCATCTGGGGTGATAGTTACTGTTCTCTCCCACATTATCAGCCAAACCTCGTGCCTAGGCTCTGCTTCCTTCACACACACCCCACCAGGAGATGGAGACGGTGGCTTTGCTGGAGAGCATTTTTGGTTTTCCTGTGTTTTTGTTTTTAGGCATCCGGGGGGGGGGGGGGCCATTCTCAGATGTGCTAATGCCTTCAGCTAAGATTGTGTTTTGGCAGGCTCTCACAGGCTTTCTGAAGCCTGAAGTCAAGCTGTTGCTGTCAGCTTTCTCCTTCTGTTTTTATATTGCTTATAACCAGGGCCTAAATTGCCTTTATTTTACATTGACGTCAGGATAATAAAGAACAAGAAGCCTGTGCTTGCTGCTTGCAGCGCGGAGCTGTCGGTGTGCCGGAGCGGGCGGCCGCGGCGCGGGGCCCTCACGGGGCCTGCAGAGCCTCTGCAGGAGCGGGCGGCCCTGAAGAGCGCAGCTGCCTCAGCGCGGGGCCCCGAGCGGGACATCTGCCCCACCCAGGGACAGAGGTGTTCTCCAGACCCCGCAGAGACTCCGTAGCTTCGCACGCTGCATTTTCATACGAAGCAGCCTGGGTTTGTGCCACGCCAAGGAACGGGGGCCAACCTTGGAGACGGAGGCAGGGCGAGAAAGGGGAGTAGGAGGACCGCTGTTCTACTGCGGCTTTTTTTGGGTCCTGTCACCTGTGAGACCCCAGGGAATGCAAATAGGGAGAGACTGGCATTGTTAATAAATGCTTCCCACAACTAAGGAAACAAAAGAAGATTAGTGTCTCATTAGGCAATTCCTTATCTTTCTATGCCAGCTATCTCAGGGACTTAACGCTTAAGAACGGACAAAGGGGAACCTCTGCACCCTTAGCATGGGCATGGCCTTTTGAACTTGCCAGAGGCTGCAGTGTGTTGCTGGAAGACCCACCTACCAGGAACTTAGTACAAGGCTGGTGGTAATTGTTTTACTTCAGATTGGAAGGTTTTCTATTATCAGCTGCTCAGTGGAGCACCTCAGGTTAAGCAGTCTCCTTATCCAAGGCTATGAAGCCAAGCCATACTTCCCAGAAAAAAAAGCCAGTTTGTTTAATTACTTTCTCAAATGGAATGCTTTTCAATAAGTCACCTTGTGCAATTTTTCTGGCTTCTGTATATTGGCACATGCTTTAGTCAAAGAGTAAAAACTATTTTTAATGGTTACATAGGCTTGCTAATCCTTACAGATTTACAAAGTTGAAAGAGAGAGAAGTTTTCAACATCAAATTTAGTAAATACCACAAAGTACACTTTAATTTCCTTTTTGACTTGGGAACAAAAAAAAATGACACAAGTTTTGGGAAAACCCACCTAAGAGTCACTTATGAAATAGCTTTATCATCTAGATTTTGTAATCAGGAGGATGGATGTTAGGTTTTGCATTTACAAATTACACTTTCCGTAGATGGACTTAGTACATGATATGCAATTTATACGCAATACATCTCAGACTTGTCTGTGCAGTCTTGAGGTTATTACTTTATTACCTTTTTTTTCAAATAAGTGGTAAGACTTAGAGCTTGGTCTTTTTACTTTGCTCTATTAAATTTATATGGTAATGCTGGTGGTGCAGACAGATACCAGCCTGCAGAATCTTCTCCAAATGTAGGTATTCACCAGTTTTGTGCATATAAAATGAATTTTGTTCTGAAATCAGAACATCAATGCTAATTTAAAAAAACATATGATAGATGTAGAAAATCTTATCCAGTAATGAGTATAGTTCCAAATCTGAAACGTGTATCTTTCAGGAAAGATGTACTTCTCAGCTATTTTTTCTGTTATTCTAGAATATATCGGTACTATTTTGAAAATATTACCATAGCATTCCTACAGTGTCTGTTTCCTGGTTCTTTTCCATTCACTTGGGCTGTCTTTGTCACTGGCTGTTAACATATTGTAACTCAATAAATTTCTTTAAATGCATAGAAAACTTTTTGCTTTTACATGTGTGTTACCCAAAGCTGCAACTGTATATATCCATGGGTTGTTTGTAATGGACGTGCACGGTAACCCATCTCGGCCACCAGTGAGGCTCTGGGGTGAGAAATGATAGTAGTTGTTGCCTTTCTGGGAACTTCTTCTGGAAGCATCTCCTTTTCAGTAGCTCACTAGGAGGTATCAGGTGTGCCTCTGGTATTCATGAAGGACCACAGGCTCTGTGGGGGACTTGGCTTGCAGCTCACCTTTTCCCACAGTACTTCAGCTTTACCTAGACTTTAAACTGATAAACTTTTATTACTGGTGAAATCACAGCACTTACATCTCAACTGCTTTTAAATATCTGCAGGTACATTTTTTTTAATAAGAACTTTCTGGATAACAAGAAGTCTTGTTAGGCACTTTTTCTGATTTGGTTTTAAGAATATTTCTGACACTGGGAAATATTTAGATCAAAGAAAATATTTATTCTATAACTAAACTCAAGAAGGACGTAGCTGTGATCTTGGTCAAGATTAAAAAAAAAAAAAAACTTGTGTAGGTTGCTTAAAAAAAAATCCATAGTTGCAGTGATTTGCAATGCAAGTATGTATTGCAGGTACATGTAGAAGATTGTAATTATGCAGGAGTTTCTGGTCCTGAAGAGAGGAACTCGGAGACCAAAGTTCTGAGCTAAGGCTTTACATGCAGAAATGGTAACTGAGAAGGAGCTTTTCATGGTGATCACTCAGTGCTAAAAAGGAGATTAAGCAGGTGGGAGCACAAATGGCGACTGAACTTCAAGGCTGTGATGTATGACCCAGCCTAGTTCTTCCTTAAACCACAGCTCCATGGTGTGAAGGGTTTTGGCAGATTTTCTGGTTTTAGTCCTAGTTTCTTCCTTCTTGGCTGACTGCTGAGATCTCCCTGTAGTTAGGCATTTGTCATTCTCTGTTGTGATGACAGTTTGGATACTATGAAATGGATCAAGGGGTTGGTCGAGTCAAAACCAGTCCTGCTGTGGGCCACCTGGTGTTTGTTTAACCAAATCACTGCATGTGTCAGGATCCATCTCACAGCCCCGAAAGCAGTTATTTTGGTACAATTAAGGGCAATACACTGCCATGAGTCAGAAGTATAGGGACCCCTTTAGTTAAACAAGTGCTTAAAACCTTGTGTTGCTAAAGAAGTACAGCCTCAGCAGGTTGTTTTCATTAATTTTATAAATGGCCTGTGTTTTACAAGGTTAAAAAAAGGTAACTAGTTTTTTCAAAAATAGTTTGAAGAAATGAACTTTTTTTATGCTTTCTCTGTTCAGTTGTATTTTGCCATCTGAAGGTTGTGGGCTAACATAAATGAAGCAATGCTTCATTTTATATGTGTAGTTTTTAACCTTGGAGCAGTACTGGTGTATCATCTTCAGCAATGACACTCCTAACTTTCGTATGCTTTTTTGTCACCTACTCAAGAAAGTCTTCAAATTGATGCCTAAGATTGTAGTCAGTTTTACTAAGCATGAATCTGACAAGTAAATGTACATTAGTTTGCATGCAGTCACCGTATGAAATCTTTCGTTGGAGTTAAATCACAGTTCTACTAGTGCAGCCTGCTAGCCTGCTAGGTGTTATTTTATGCAGGTATGCCAGTTTGTGGAATATATTTGATTTTTCTCTGGTACAATTGTATAAATTTTTGTTTAAAAATACATTACTAGTTTTCTACACAGTAGCTGTAAATTAAAATACTAAATCTTGATTGAGAACTTGCATTTGAAAATAATCTTTTTCCATTTGCTTCTGCTTGGATTGCTATTAGTAGATTGTAAGAGGGCATGATTCCAAACTTAAATGTTGTGTTCAACCAAACAAATAACCAAATAACCAAATAACTTAGAGGTAAAAGTGCTTTCAAGGCATATACACATCCAATTCTATGTTATAACATCATTTTCTACCTTGGTAAAGGCTTGTTCAATTATAACAGTAGTTTTTATTTTCTTAATGGACTAAAAAGTCAACATATGAAATACTCAGGAGGTGAAGGTGATGAAAGTGTAGGTTTTGCATTAAAACATTTTCAGCAGAGTATATCCTAAGGGGAAACGAATACTGTAGGAGGTAAATGACTTAATTAGGATGCAGCTAAAAATTCTCTCAAAATAAGCATCTATTGTATAAATTAAGGCACTAAGCAGCATGAGTATAAATATGCAACTTCAGGGCAGAGTTGATTTTCACCGACAACTTTAGATCATAATTTTGGCATGTACTCACATTAACACTCCCTGTACCACCCAAGTTCCCAAATAATTTCAGATTCCACAAAAGCCTGTGATTTTATTTATTTGGGGTAAATTTAGCAAGCTGCTCCTGATTACACCATTACAGCCTGGGACCATCTGTTGATGTTGAGCCTCTCAATGGAGTCGTTCCTGCAGGCAATGAATGGGAAAAGGAGTGGAGCACCAATGCTGTTACTAAGCAGATGCATGGTATCAGTGAACGTCCTTCCCACCTTTCAAGCTGCCAGCTCTCGGTATTGATGGAGTGTTATATGCCTGCAAGCCATTGGAGCCGAAGGCAAGGAGAAGTGCTCTCTTGGGGCCCATTCATCAGTCTTTCTGCTGGGGTCTGATAGAGACAGAGTTCTGAAGGCACAGTTTTGTATATGAACAGAACAGAAGGCCTGATTCTTCTATACTGTTACCCAAATTGCAAAGACTATGTGTGTGCTTTGCAGCAGTGGGCTGTCAAAACGACTACCATCACAAATAAGAGGATACAGCTGCTATTCATAACAAAATAAGTAAACGCCAAAGTGTCAAGGGTACGTTATTTTAAGTCCTTTTCTAATGCTGAGGTTCCTGATAGTTAATTTACTTAAGATGCCAGAAGAAAAACACCATTTCAGGAGATAATTTTTAGGAAATCTGTCATTGACATGCTGGAAGATTTGTAACTGCTTGTTTTTGGTAACACTGCTAAAGGTGTTCTAAGTTTGCTATTGTGTTGTTTTTTTTGGTTTTGTTTTAGAGGTTTCTTCAGATAACTGTGAACAGCAGCCTTCTGTGAGCAGTGAGGTTTGGAACACAGGTTGTGTAAGGTAGCATGACTTGCTTCATCCTGTGTGTTGAAATAACTGGAAGAGAGAAGTGGACAGGCAGTGTGATGGACTAGATAATGGGTTGTCTGTTAAACTCTGGGAAGCCCGAACAAGATGAGTGACGTGAAATGGCAGTTTACAGTTTGATTGTAAGTGGTGTACAGCTCACTTCAGACAACCAGCAGTGTGCTGGTCATTAGAGTTAGCAGCTTCATTTAAATCCCTTTCTGAGTCAGCAAGGGTGGAAGGAGAATTTACCAGTCCTGCACAGACAACAGTGTGTGCTGTGGCAGCTCCACTTGATCCACAGTTTCTGTAGATAAACCATGTAGTCTGGTCACTTCCGTTAGCTCTCAGCTTTTGTTTGAAAGGCAGGAGGAAGAGACAAGGAAGGAATTGCATATCCATCAATACCCTTCTGTACCATGCCCATTGCATATATTTAAGAACCAGGTATCCTTATTTTAGGATAAGTGAAAAGAATCACTAATTCCTATGCTGCTACTAGAGGTTCCTGATATCATAAAATTAATGAATGTGTGTTCAATTTAGGTGTATGACAAAAATTTTATGACTGCGTATTTAATACAAAATGGGTGTCTACAGATTGAAGGTTGCTGATCTGTATTCAGTATCACTGAATACAGAACACTGTCAATAGTTTAGTATTGAGTATTTTCCCTTCTTGAAAGTAGTAAGAAGTGAAAGTACTTGGTGTTTCTGATTAGGCTAAGACAATTCTGTTTCTAATGCTGGAATTTAAAAAATGCAAGATTTAATCTTCAGTGATGATTGCCCTAGTCCAGTAAATGAACACAATTTCTGACACAACATCACTATGCAAGGTGTAATTCCATGCAGAAACTGCTTAAGCGTATAGTGTCCACAGAAGAAGTGAGTTAGGAGTTAAAAGTGTTGGTTGAAGCTGGTGGTTTTTTTGATATCCTTTTCATTCTTTTTAATGAAATAAAATCTTACATATCGTTATGACAGCCAATAATTTTAAAAAAACCCAAACTATCCACAAATTTTAGGAATTATTTGTTTAACAGCATTTTTTGCTATCATAAACTGGATTAATTTGTGGCTAGTGTGCAGCATTGAAGTGAGAGCTGGCCAATGTACGGGAGAGGCACAAGACGTGGGGTGAGGAAAAGAGAGCATATCATCCAGGGTCATAGAGCATGTTACCAATCAAACTGGGATTTGAAAAGACATGACTATGCTAAATCTGGGAGCCAGTTTGCTAGATTATGTGTCTTTGCTATCAGGTTGTACTTCAAATAGAGAAATAATCAAAATCTCTGTAAGAGTTCATCTTACTCATTTTGGAGACTAGACTTTGATTGTACTCACTGACTCCAAAACAAGGCATTTGTGGATGTGACTCTTCAGTTTGTATGTCCCCACTAATCCCACTCCACTTTCATTGATGTCAACATAAAAATTGTCTGATTTTTGAATAGAGCTGGTCAAGCTCTGTGTAGATTTAACTGTGGAATTTGAGGTCAGTTCTAGCTAATGATCCTTACGAAATGGTGCTCACTGGCTTCCTAGAAGGTCTCTGTAGGCAATAATCTAAATCATAAAGACATCTGAATAAATCTCTGTGCCTGGACAAGCTTGAAATGTCTCTTAGCAAACCAAAAGGAATTGTTTTTTCCCAGGTCATGGCAGCTGTTCGAGAGAGATGTTCAGTAGTGCTTCTTCTGATCTCATTTGGTGATAGAGAACTACAGTTCAGTCTTCATTTCTGACACAGCAGTGTCAAGGTTGCATGGTGAAGCATGGCACTTACTTTGACATATTTAAAGATCATGGATGCAGCACAGAACTGCCCGTCAAGTTCACGACTGTTAAGACTGTGTAAAACAATGAACAAACAATGCATGTGTCATTGACCTTAAACAGGGGTAAAGGTCTAGCATATCTGAGTTCAGCTTTTATGCCTGGCAATATGATATGGAAGAGAAAAGAAAGATACTTTAGAAATGTAAGGAGACAACAGCAGCACAAACCCATTCTTGTACATTTTTTAATATGGTCTGTTGAGTGAAATGGTAACATACAATAAAACATTAGGGCATTTGGTCAGATTAAAAAATACATAATGGCATCCTGATTTCTTCACCATAATGGAAGCATATGATAGAAATGTCAAACATGGATTCTGTAGCAAGTTAAAAATATTAATCTTTCTTTCTTCCCACTATTCCCCTATGTAGCCTTTTTTTCAAAGAACGCAAACAAAAAAAGCTCAAAAAGCAGACTACTTGTTTATGCTAAGCTGTTACAATGAGGAGGAGATAATGTCAACATCTGCTGATGGGACCTTGCAGCCTGGGTCAGGTTGCAGAAGTATGCCATTTGAATTAAGAAAGGAGAAAATGCTATAGTCAATAGACTGTCACAGAGCCAACTCACATCTGCCTTGGAGCTATTGATCAGGATGATTTCACCAGGCAAATTATCTCTACCAGAATGGCTGTGGAGCACCACAGAACTGAGTCACTGCCCTGTTTTTGTTTTTGTTTATTTAGCTTTCTCCAGGTTATTTTTTGTGGTTTACCTTTTCTGTGATCTGTGGGTCTTTCTGTATTTGAAGATTGTCCATCTATGTTGGTAATACTTGCACCTTAGGGAATTCATATATTTTCTCCTGTGTTGAAGTAAAGCATTACAAAAAAAATGGCTTACACTGACAGGAAAGAGTGAGTGTGGAAGAAATAAACTCCTGATCATGGAACCTTTAATTAAAAGCAGAAAACCCCCTATTTCCTGGTGTCGTCATTAGTTGATACCTCTATATTTAGCATACATCGGAGCTAAAGCTTTTGCCAGGCATTTACTTCAAGTGTAAGGGTTTTATGGGCTTTTTTGTCATTGCCTATGCCTGTTTCCAAAGATGACGATCACAGCTTCAGGGTGAAAATATGTCAGGAATTTTACTCCACAAAACATATAAAGTATGGGTGATATTAAGATGTGAAGAAAATGCCTCAGAAAAGAGAAGTACAAACTAGTGCTGATAGAAAATAAGCAAAGAGGATTAGGTTTTCTTGCTATATATAAACCTCTGGTTTCATATATACCATAACTTTTTTTTATATTAATTATCCTGGATAATGTTGAGGGCTCCCTAATAACATCCTGCTTGACCCTATAAGTGAATAATAGATGGCTAGTGAGAAACAGGTTCTTCAGCACTAACAGCATGGATTTTTGTCATGGGATTTAGAGAAGTACTATATACTATGTTGGCTCAGCAGGTATTCTGAATCATAAACTGTACAGTTACTTATTTAAAATAGACCCAGGCATTAGACTGCTACTAAAGAGTCTGCAGGCTGAAGTTGTAACCTGGAGAAAATGTTGCAAAACTACAGTGGCTGTTATGTTTTTTCGTGGAGCAACAGGCAAGCCTGAACATACAAAACAGGGTCTGTTTTGTATGACTTTTACAGTGGTAACATAGCTCATATATGGAAGCAGAAAAAAAAATAAAGTTTTTTCGTCTCCAGACAGAACACCCTGAAGAATAGAGGGAGAAAGAATATACCATTAGAAAAGTGCCGTATTTCTATTGTAATTGTCACTGTTTCCAGGTCTGTTCTGTGACACTGAAACTGGAAATTATATTTTAGTCCCCATGCTGTCATTTTGGCATATATTTGGGAGTATCTTCCACTGGCTACTTTACCTTGTAACGATTGATTATAACAGTCTATATGAGTAGTCCTGGACTTTAGAAAGACCCAGTCTAACACCCCTTGAGGCTTCTCATTGCAGGCACTCAGAGGAGGACATGAATAATCTTGCAGTTTAAAGCCTTTCTGAATGTGGAATGCTCTTAGACTGCAGTAACTGTGTCAGTGAGTAGCTGTTTTGGAACAGCTATTGCACTTCAAATTCATAGCCTGTCATATTTGCAATAATTTTTCCATGTAGACAGGACTCAAGGAGGATAGAAGCAGCTGCTGAAGTTACCCATGCAATTAGGAAGATTTCTTTTGGTTTGAGAATTCTTCATGAAGGCCAGACACTTTACAAGTATTGATCCAGGTGCAGACTAGAGAACTCTTTATAAGCTCCAAATGTAAGCATCTGAAACACAGCTTTCTATGAACCAGGGGGTTCTTCTCTCCCCACTGATATCTCTCTCATTTAAAAAACTGGGTGGGGTGAGATGTACACAGTTGGTGAACAGAAAAATTCAGTGAAAATTTTAACTGAAGGTTATGGAGTAGCTTTCAGGTCTGGTTTTCACCTGGGAAAATGTGGAAACTTGATTGGGGTTGTTGTAAAAATAAATATGTATCACATCAGTACTACAGCCTGCTAAATATTAACAGTTTTACAGCTGGTCCTCTTTGAATTTTTTTGTAGTCTCTTAAACACCTGCTACAAAGTTTTAACAGAAGTGTTGTGGAGGATTCTGAGTAGTCATGATGTAAGCCCCTCTTATTCAGAATGCATATCAGTGTTACATATATAGAGAAAGATCAATTGACATTGCTAGATTTTGGTTGTGTAAGGAATTTTACTGATATGAAATGCACCAAATTTAGGCCATTCAAGAAAACTTAGCTGACTTTGCAGGAGGAGAAGTCACACTTTCCATTCCGTTGGCTCAGCTGTGACAATGTCTACAGGGTTTTGGTTCACTGATATACATTTTTACTACAGATTAAAAAGAATAGAAGACATTAATTTAATTTCCCTGTTCATGTTGTCCTGGAAGCAGTATAAGCCACACCAAAAAACAAATCTCAAAATATTAATGCTGTTCTGAAACTGTTTGTACAGTAATTTCTTGTGACATAGCCATAGTTCTTTGGTTATTCTGTTGCAGTGGCATGATTTGATATCTTCATGCAGATAAATATGACTGTAATATTCTTTCTGGATGAATAACTCATAGCAGTGGCTATCTTGGCAGAGAGATGCTTTTTTAAGAAGTTGCCTTTATGTACTTACCACTGAGTTGGCACAAAGTTTGGGCTTTGAGGGGAAACTACTGTGTATTAGAAGGTTTTGATAAACCTGTGAAGGAGTGAAACAGTGAAATAAGAGAAGACTATGCCCTTGCATATATGGTGTGGCTTGTGTAGCAAGTGGCTTAGAGTTGGGATTTTTTTGGATTTTTTTGTTTGTTTTGTTTGAGCTTTTTAAAAAAAATTTTGTTAGGTTTTTTTTTTTGGTTTTGGTTTGGTTTGGGTTGGGTTTTTTTTGTTTGTTTGTTTGTTTTGTTTGGGGTTTAAAAATTTTATTTCTATGACTTCTTTTGTCCAAGAGTCGTTTCCAGCCTCAGCTGTGATTGATATTCTGAGTGGGTTGGTTTAGCTGAGAGACAGAGGAGATTTAGCAAAGAGACAAAGAGGTGTGGGAGCTGGGGTCCAATTATTTGATACATGGTGCTGCTGAGCCCTTTAATTTTTCTTATCAGTTATTCACTTAAGATAAGAATTCTGTAGATAAAGCTGATCTTCAGGGAGAGAAATGGAGGAGGAAGAGAGGTTTGATTGGCCTTTGGTAGCTTACTCTAAAGAGTGTTTTACTGTAAACCATCTTTTAAAAAACGCAAAAGTATTCTGTTTGTACTTAATAAACAAATGTCACAAGTGAGAGCAAATACAGACTGAAATGTCTGTTCCTTAGTCTCTGGCTTTGTCCACGCTTTGCTTCTGTCACTGGGCTTGTCTTAATTTCTAGCACCCCAATAAAGAGTTACTTAAGGTTAACCAGTTTTTCCCATCTCAGGGTGAGGCCTTAGTACCTACCTTGCTCTTGCTCTCATTTGTTTTAACTTAATTTTGTTCCCAACTCTAATCTCAGATCAGTGCTTTGTCTTGGGAGAATAGCACAGGAGAGCATCATTAAGGAAAGCCAAGAGGTTCCTGTTTTAGACCTGCAATTATGACAATACTTAAGTAGTTGAGGAGAAATTGCAATGCTACATAAAGATTGATTATGATTTTCTGCACGTTGATGGCTTCAAATAAGAGTACTTATCTGGCTTTTTTTGTCATTGTTGTTGGAAAATAATGATTATAGTGATCATGTAATCTTCCTTTTTCACACGATAAGATGATGCTTGTGATAGTGCAGGGATACTTGCATTGATGAGTGGGGAAGGATGTAATTAACAAGCAGTTAAGTAATTTATTAATTTACCACATAGAGAACCTCTCTGTACCTCTCATGAAGGGTTGATATATTTTTTCTTTTTCAGAGCTGTTGGAATAGTTAGATTCTAGAAAAAGTACAGATTCATAAGTGTAAGCCAACCAGCTGGCTCTTCTCACCTACTGTTTTGGATATGATATGATGGCTGCTTCTTTACCATTTTTTTGTCTTTCATATTGCCTCCTTCTGAAGTTTTAGAAGTTGTGCAGCTGCAGTTAGAAAGAAAAGCACATCTTTGGTATTGCATTCCACATAAGTGCATCTGTTCTCCCAACCTTTACTTTTGCAAACACAGGCAAGAGGAGAGAAGGGCTGGATTACTTTCTGTCACTGATCAAAGGTAATAAGGTTTCAAACTTTATTTCACAACTGTTTTTCTGCTGTCACAAGCACCTGTGCATTGACAGTAAAAACACACAAGTGCTTCTATGGCTGAATTTCCATCCACCCTGTTGTTTCTTACTACTGATGATGGCTGTGGTGTAAGGATCGACTCTCCCTTTCTAAATACAGGGCTGGATTCTGGAAGAAATACCTGCTTAGCTTGCATGATGCTCAGTCTTTCTCTGAAAGACTTTGAAACACATACAAAAAGACAAAATAGTACTTTTTCTACAGTTATCTTAGAGCTGATTCACATACTTTTTCTATATCATTAAAATGTCTTTGGAGTGCGATGGTCCAGATAATTCAAGAAGTAACTTGGAAATTAAATTGCCTTGTTCTAACTTACTCTGAGCATGCTAAGTACATGCTCATTTGGTATTTTCAAAAGATGAAATTCTTTTTCAGCTGTCTATCATGTGCAGGAGATATGGTTCAGATTCAATCATATGAAATTCCATGAGACAGAATACTGGAGTCAAACTGAATCCTTCCAATTCATGTTGTAATATAAAGAAGGTGAAAGATTAGAATATTTTTAAATCAGAAGGATCTATAGTAACTGGGAAACAGCATGTTCATATACTGATATTTTTTTTTTTCTTTTTAAAATGTTCTCAAGAAGGGGAGAATATGAGAGCAAAGTCTATAGTTGATACAGTCAATATAATACAAAATAAATTTGCAGAATTACTACTCCAGAATTTTTCTGATCAAATATTTATGCACTGAAGTAGCAACTTACAGGGTGCCTGCTATCATGAAAACAGGTAACAGTAATGTAATTTGGCTCACAAAATGCGTTTTACTTTTTTTTAAACAATAAAATGAGAGGGTTTATTACAATCAAACACTAAAAGTGGATAGATACCTAAATATATATTGTATTATTATGTTATATTTCATTGGTTATTAAGGTAGAAATACTATTTTTGAACATTGCTATCATTGACTGAAGCCACAGGTAAAGGCTAGGAGAAATACAGTTATTCTTGTGGCTTGGTCACTGCCACAATAAGGAATTATGGCATGTTTTTACTGCACTAGACTCATTACATTCATGCTGTCAAGTATTTCAAATAATGAAAATGCCTATTTATTGTTTGTTTCCATTCTTTCAGTTTTAAAATATTATTTAAAGCTACTCTTATTCACAATCATACAAAGAAACAAGGTGTTCGACACATAAATGCTTAGCGGGTTTGTTTTAGATAAATTTTCTTTATGTCTCAATATTTTTAGCTTATGGTAGCTTTGTGCCTGAGACGTACAATCTCTTTTTAGCTACAGTAATTAGTACATGAGCTGGTAAAAGTAGTCAGGTTCATGCAATAAGTCTACACTAGCCACCACTGATACTATGGCCTAACAGTTTTCATCAAGGTAGGAAAAATACCAGCCATGACTTTTTTGGAATAGTTTCTGAAAACTCAGAGCATCAGCTCAAACAGAAACACAATTCACAGCAGCAACTTCAATTTAATATGTTGTTGTTGGGCTCTCAGTTTCGGAGAGGAGTTGTTCACATCTGAATAAGTCCTGGTCTTTTGTCTGTGGTAATGGTTTTCAATAGAGGGACTTTATGGAAAAGTGAAGATGATATGTTCATCATCACTGGTGGATTTCATACTGTTTCTAAGGATCGAAATACAGCTTTGACAAGCAAAACTTACTGTATAATTGCTGTAAAAAAATGAATATTCTTTGGATACAAAGTGCAAAGCTGAAATGAAACTGTACAGATAGGTAATGAACAGCAGGAGATGGGAATTTTGTGTGTTCAAATTAGGTAAGTTTTTTTTTAATGCGTCTTGCAACACTTTTTGCTTCCATAATCCTTTGGGGAAGGTACATAGAATCTATTTTTTCTTGTAGGTAAAACTATAATAAGCTAAAGACGAGTGTGAGATTTTTATTGGTGTTCAACAAGCGCCTTTGACTAATAGTTGTGAACCAGCCTGATTAGTAATTAACAATCTGATCCCCACAAACAGAGTGCAAACCCCAGTGGTGTTGCTTTGTGATAAAGCTGCATCAGGAGAGGACAAGTAAGAGTTCTTTGCAGTCTTTCTCAATTATTTCTCAATTATGTATTTTATCTCTCTGTTGGTTTTTTTAATGCACCTGAGGAGCTCCATTTACTTGCCTGTGCCACTAGTGACCAGGGATTTACTGATGTGTAGATAGAACTTGAGTTGCGTAGGAAACCATTCAGAGCTGAAATTGGCAGCAGAAGCCTCACCTGCTGACAACATGCAGAGTCCTGCAGTGCCGGAGGAAGATCTCCACTGAAAGGCAAGCAGAACTTGTAGAATTTGCCCATTCAGACAGAGGTGTATATGTGTATGAGTGTGAAAAGAAGGTGAGAATTCCTTTGGGAAAGAAGCTATAACACGACACCTGTAATGCAGAGCTGTGTAAAGGATTTCTCAGGAGAAAAACTTGTGCTTTTTTTCCAAGTGTAATCCAGGCTGAAATCCTTCCTGTCAGTAAATTGTGCTCTACATCATTGAATTTATGCTGTATTTCCTAGCTCGTCATTGGATCAGAGTAGATACAATAGCTGTGGGTGCATACATCTCTTACACTAACAAATCACTTTGGAATATAATTTGTCTGCTTAATCTGTATTTGTATTAAGCTGTATTTGTAGGTCTTTTAGTAACTACAGTTTTACTGGAATAAGTCTTGAAGCAGACCACTGTCAGTCAAGTGAGGAAATATTATCAGTGGCTGTTGCTGGCCTGGGGGAGTTCCAGGTGCAGTGTATTCACTGTGATTTAAACTATGAGAGCAGGTGCAGTCAGAGCAAGATGTCATCTGATAAAAACCACAAAAAAACCCCCAAAACAAAACAAAAAAACCCCCAAAAACAAAAAAAACCCCCACAACCAAACAAAAACCCCAAACCAAACCAACCAACCAAACAAAACAAACAAACAAACAAAAAAGCCAAAGCAAAACAATTTAAGAGGGAAAACCCCTCCAGCTTCAAGGAAAGGTAGTGGGATATCACACACAAATAATTAAGCCAGACTTTGCATAGTGATTTAAAAAAACCAAACAAAAACCTCACCAAAACCCCACAAAATATTAAGTGAGCCATATGTTAATTAAATTGTATTTTTAATTGATCACAAAGTAGACAGGTTGAGGGGTTGCTTTTAGTAGGAACAGTGTTTGGTAGACTTCTGTCACACGGCCATTTAATAAGAAGTCTCTTCTAGATTTGAACTGAAGAGGGGGAAGAGCTCTTCCACAGATGCATAGATGTTTTCTAGCCGCAGTAAATCATGTAGCTATTTACTCTTAATTTGTAAACAATGTGATGGAATGAAGATGAGAAATAAAGTATGAAATACTCTATAAGAATATTTCCCACTTGAATACAATTAATATGATGCCTCAATCTTTTGTGAATCATGATAACAGGTGCAGAAAAATCAGAAAAAACAATCTAAAGACTCATCTGGGAAGATGAACTTAGTGACTTTTTTGCTACAGCTTGTATTTTCCTGCTGACCAGAAAAAAAGTTTTTGTCAAACTGGTTTTTTCAGTCTTAGCTGATGCAGTTAATTCTCTTATGTAGTATTGCAAACATCAAAATTTTACCTGTTTACCAACCAAACAAAACACAAAAAGACTGTTTTCTAGGAAAAATACTCTTCTCTGTCCTTGTGAACTAGAACTTAAAACTTTCTAGAGGATGTTGGGATACATGATGGATATGGCTATGAGTCATTATGAATAACAACAGATCTGCTTCATGTATTGCTAAGTATTAGATGTAAATTGAAAAAATAAATGCTTTTTGCTTTAAATGAGGGAAAGGAATTGGGAACAATTGGATGTCTTTCATTCCTCTTCATTCCTCATTAAATTAGTACAAAACTAAACCATAAAATGAGGATAGAGATTAAGAAGCAAAATCTTCTATAAATAAAAAGTTAAAGATTTTTGTACTTAATGCAACTTTGCAGTTTTTCATCTTTCATTACTCCCAGCCACACTCTGTATTGATTGGAAGAGTCTGCATATATTTAACATTAGACAGTTCTGGAATTGCATATATTCTTAAAGACAAAATTTTTAAGCAGAACTTCAGTAATTTAGGATCTTTAATTACTTTAATCCAGTAATTTAGGATCAAAATTGAAGGTTAATGGAAGTTAATGCAGAATTAATATTTTTCATGCTTTTCATTCATTTAGAAAGTTTGTTTCTGTAACATTTCAGGTATTCAGAAATAATGCAAGGTCTGCAGTGCCTACTAAATCTCCGATAAACTGGGAGATTTCTGGTATCTTCAGTTAAACTGCCAGCTCCCAGAGGAATCACAGGCATTGACCTTGAGGGAGAAGTTCCTTGAGCTCAACGGAACAGAGTTCTCCATGGTGTTCATGTGCTCATGAGGCTGCATCAATGTTACCTCTCTGTTCTAATTAAGAGTTGCTGGGAATATGACAACTAAAGATACCATGAATCAACTTTAACGTGGATAACCATGGGAGCACAGCAGATAGTTCTAAAGCATGCAAAAATGGGAAAGGAAAACAATGCTGACCACTTGGACTTCAGCAATTTGCACTAAATAAATGTCCAAGGAGAGGTTTTGATCACTCACAAATGACACCTCCTTGTGAGAGAGCAATATCAAAGAAGAGGTTTAGGCACTTACCAGCTAAACGTGGAAATATCTGACATATTGCTTAGAGATAAAAGCTTTGAAATTACAGAAGCATATATGTTCTCCCTCGCCTTGTGGCTGAAGTATCAGTTTCTTGTTTCCAGAATGGCTTGTGCATTTTAAATGCCTTTGTATAAAACCAGAAATAATACCAGAGAAATTATTCCAGAAATATGTATGTTAGTGGTAGAGCATGCCTTTAAACTACTGGTTAAAAGCCATGTACCCAGCCTCCCTTTTCATATTTTAAAAAGACAGTGGCTATGACTGTTTGTTGCAGAAAGTCCAATCCTGTCTGTATATGTCGGACATAAAAGCCAGTCCTCCCATGTTCGTGGTAGAAGTAATTTTAAAAGCTGCTGTCCCCAGCTGTCCATTAATACACTTTAGCATATGCTTTAATTCAAACATACATGAAAATATAACTAGCTGTCTAAGAAGGTCTAAGCTTTCAGTATGGATTTACTTAACCCAGTTTCAGTATTGGTTGAAGTTACTGTCACTGGCTTGATGCAGATGCAGTTCATTGTACACATGGCTGTTTTTTGTTGATAATGACAAAACGAAGAATCACCAGTTGGGCACAGTGATGTCCTGTTCTCCTGCAGGTTTCATAATGTTTTTCTACTGGGTCAAACATTCCAAAGGACTTGCTCACAGTTTTTTTGGCCCCACTGGGAAACAGAGAGAGTGATAGTCCACACTACTGTGTTCTAATTTGGCTTCAGACACACAGTACTGGACATCAGCAGACACTTTTAATGACACAGACATGCTGCTAGGCTCATGAATAGAGATTATTTATTTAGTTGTATGTTTTCTTCTGATGTCAAATGAATCATTGTTGATGAAAGTAAAAGATGGACCTGTTGCAGATTTAAAAGTTTGCTTGGTTTATTTTTCTGTTACAGCTTCTTAAAACAAGCTGTACAAAGATTGTAAGCTATGGGCACCATGATTCCTTCAACCCATGAGGGAGTAGAGCAGCCACCTGATTTTCACAGGAAGGAAAACACAGCTGTTTTCTGAGGAATAGCTAAAAATGAGAAATTAAATGAACTGGATAAGCTTAAAAAACCCCCAAACATATAGATAGCATAATCTTGAAGGTTTATGAAAAACAATAGGCACTGTTTATGTTGTTTTGTCGAAAAAGGAAAGAAAGTAGGGGAGGGGAGGCTAGTTTGAGGTCTAAATGATGTAATCTCTAAGGAAAAAAAAAAATCATATTTGTTAAACTATATAGGAAAAAATCAGAAGATAATATGGCTTTGTTCATGGTATTACATAAAGAAGATTAAGGATGGGAAACAAGCTGCTTAAATACTGTAAAGTAATTAGGTGAATGAATTTTTTTCCTGAGGTTCATGAGATATGAAACATTGGCACCAGTGCATGAAATACACCCTTCCTCAGTGCTCTTTTCAATTTATTTTTCTGTTACTGTCGTAAGTGTATGTAAAATAGAGCAGCCAAAAAGAAAGAGGTTACAGAGAGAGACCAAAGCCTGTCAGATGATAGAAGCTGACATTTTGTCATCTTAAACCTGATATGGGAGGGCCCCCTTCTAATGCTGTGTATAAATAACCAGCTTCATTTTCTGCTATCATAGGCTCCACAGCCTAAATCATGTTGTGACAAAGCCCAGAGGGATTCCTGTTGTTGCCCTGTGCCCACCTCGATGCTAAGCTATGCACAAGCAGGCTGACAAGTTGCTAATTAGTTCAGCCAGCATTAGGGTGACTGGGGGGAGGCAGGCAAACGGGCACACCACATGAGCTGTGGCTGTGTGCATGGCGGGAAGTTGGCTGGACAGGGGAATACCAGTGACAGGTGTTAGGCATGCTAAGTGTTTCAGCAGCTCTGGGTTTCTGTCTTTGTCAGGTTACACATGAATGGGGTAACAGGCTAGATCGTGCAGGTGTTCCTGATACTCTTTAGAACACACATTTGTCTGTGTGCTGAAGTGGCTTTATACTAGGAAGGCTGTAGTTTTAATAAATGTGATTATTTATCATTATAATTTGATAAATGTAACATGCGATTTCTTATTTAGTTTGTTAAATCTTTTTTGTTGTGCACCGTACCTAGACACCTAACCAGAGGTGTCCAGTATTGTCATGTTTGTAAGAAGGTACTTCTACTTCCTGATACCAAGCACACTACCCAGGATTTTGCCACCCTACAGAAATACAGCCTTATAGATTCCTCTTTTTTGAGGAATGTAGGATTATGTGGGATATGACCATATGGAACGCTACATAAACTGTCATACCAGATGAGGCTGTCAGAGAGTAATGCTTGGGGGTGCCTGCAAGTATAAGAATAGTTTTGCTTAGAGAAAGTGAGGAGGGAGAAATCCCATTGTGATTATATGTTGTATTTTTAATAGTACTGAAATATGGAGGACAATGAACATTTCGATTTAGACAATAGCCCAAGGGCTTTTAAGTAATATCTGAGGGGCATTGACTATATAGCAGAGATACTATAATAAGGACATAGTGGATACATCATTTAGATGAGGCTTCATCATCCCTCCGAAGGGAGGAGGAATATGACCTTTTCCTGTGGGTTTTGTAATGATTTTTTGTGTTCCACGGGACACATGTGACATTCTGTTGTATGTAACCAGTGCAGAATTTTGAAGCTGTTCATGTTTACATTATTACTTAGGAAAAGAAATCTTGTCCAACTAATTTTTTTCCTGTAAGCTTCCCACAAATAAAAATCTTCTTGCAAATACTATGTCTTAGGTGGACATCATATGATGTGCTTGAGGTTGAATTTCTTAAGTATGCTTCAATGGAACAGGGGTTTGTTTGAAAAACATAGCAATGAGTTTGGAAGATAAAAAAAGGAACCAGGGAAAGGAAGGGAGGAGGGAGAGACACTTTCAAAATCAATTACTGTATCGTGTCCTACTTTCTAAAGCTCCCTGGTAATGTCCTGTTTGGCATCAGAGGTACCTAGCAAGTTCTGCAGTGGCATCTGTAGCAAAGAACTTGAACACAATTCACTTCTTGGCAAAGTAACAGAGGGCAGAGGTGTGTTTATGTTTCAGACCTCTTATTCCCACTGGTTCCTTTATTTTTCATCTGTTGGGGTCAGTACATTAGTTCCCAAAAAGTAAAACAAGCCTGGGAATCTTGGTAGCATGGGTTCTACTCAGTTATGGCTTTTAAATAGGCAAATCAGATTCTAATTAGTACCACAGAACAAAGTGCTATTTTTATTACCCACTACATTGCATATAGATATACCCTGCAGTTACAGATGTGTTATGTATTGTTTGTTTTTATTGATCACAAAGGTACTGTTTACTGGTTGTGATTTCTGAAGTTGCAAACCTGAGCAATGTTATAAAATCATTGTTTACAAAAACATGAACAAGAAGCACTTGTCATTTTTATGTTAGACCCAATGAACTAAGTATCTGCCTAATGAGAAGCATAATTGCCTCCCTGTAAACATGACAATATAACCCCATCTTTTCCCTGGAAACATGATAGAAAATATGTATTTGTAGTTGGCAGTAAAGAAGAAATATAGAAGTGAAAGCTCTTGGTCTTAATCTGACATTTTCTTCACAATCTAGAGCTACTATATGGCCCATTGAATGATTTGGTTGTGTACTTCTAAGAAACCCATTTTGTGTTCCTTCCATTAGGATGTAGTGTTTAATATTGCTTAGTAATACTCCCTTGGAAGAACATATGGTACATAGTATTCTATCATGTCAATAAGAAACAAACCATAGGTTCTTAGAAGGTATGGTTTCAGGTAAAACTGAATATATTTCAGTTTGAAATGGTATCTGATGAAGAATGAGCTAATCTACTGAGGAATAGAAGGGAATAAAACCTCAGGCTTTTTTTCAGCTATAATTAGATACTTAGGGACCTTTATGGGTTCCAGGAGTAAACCTGTGTGACCCTGTCCTATTTATTAAGACTGATGAATGCTTGTTAGTGTGTTTACCATTTCCCTCTTGCATTACCACTGTTCTACAAGCTGTCTGAAAGTTTGCAATTTTTGTGCTATGTATTTTTTTACCATCTGACTTCTGTTATTCTTTTCACAAAATGTATTTGTTGTGGGATCCTCAGAAATTTTAAACTACTTGATGGTTCTGGCTTCATCCATTATATAGTCATTATTGTTATTATTTTTATTATTGTTATTATTATTATTACTATTTATTAATTACATTTTTTAATTTTGTCCATGCATCTGTGTAGATATGTTCTGAAATTTGCAAAACCTTTTTGACTAATCTCAAAGGCTGACCTGCACACTGAAACCATACCAGTGCTTGTTGCTGCTAACTGTTCTGGGTAAACCTCTGGGAATCAGGCCCTTTCTTAATGGCTTTGGAAAAGCAACTAAAAAATTTAGTTCCCTCTCAAGAATATTACTTACTTCATCTTTGTAACACCAGTTTAGGGTAAAACTTGTGTTCTGCATAGAGATAGTGTCCACAAAACGGCTAATTTAATTTTGTTCTTTGTTGATTTGAAGTGAGGAAGAAGGAGGAAGGGATTGCATTTGGCACTACAGTGTAATGAACCAGCTGTGTAATGGGGTGCAAGTGGGTTATTAGATATGACATAATGTGTAGTATTTCTATCATGGCATTATATATCTGTCAGGCTTTTGGCAGTCAATTTTTTCTGCTTTTGAAGTCCTTCTCATGTATTTTCAGTGGGTATCAGTTAAAATGTCCAGAAATCCCTCTGCAACCAATCACTTTTGCTTCCTCTAAATATCTGCCTTTAATTGATGGCTTGTTAAACTTAGTTAGGAAGCCACTGGGATCTCAGCCTACACTGTGTGGACACAGCCATAAGTTGACATAAAGAGAATAGAATTAGAAATGTTTAGGCACCATGGGTACATCTAGATAATTTTTATTTTTGCAATTAGAAATGTGTGTAATTGAACACATGACAAAATTTTAGTTCCTCCTTTGGTCAGGAATGCATCCTGTATTGCATGTTTTGAAAATGCAGCATATGCCTATTTTCTAATTATTGTTAAAGAAGAGACACATAAACAGTAGTTTTCTTTTTTTAATAATTTCACAGACACAGATTTTGAAAGAAGTTGAAGCATGCAACAGTCTAAGATAGTGTGAGAGAAAAGAGATTTTCCTTCCATAGGGAACATGTTTTTTGACAAAAAGGAACCTCCCTAGCCCTCCCCGCCAAGACCTGCAAAGACAAACAAAAGCACAAAACAGCAAACCCCTTAAAAATCTGTTGCCCCTTTTCTATAATCTTTGCTTACAGTAGCCTATGTATCAACAAGTGTCTTGTTTAGATACCCTATTAAGTAACACAGTGACATCCTTGCTGGTTTAAGTCTATCTGCAGTGTTATGTGATATAGACATTTCAGATCCGAAAAAATGATCCGGATAAAGAGAGCTTTATGACATTTCAGCACATGCTATTGGATTCCTTCCACGCTGTACCTTGCCTGTAATAGAATATACAATAAATGTCCAAATACTAAGGTCCTTTTTGACTTCCTGCCAGGTATTTTAGGGCCACAGACTCCTAAGTTTGAATAAACTAGTGAGATTTTACCCATAGAAAACGGCTGGTGCCATTTTTTTTGGATGAAAATGAAACACTAGAAGTCATAATCTTTGCATTCTGTTCAAGCCTCTGCAGTTTTGTGTTGTTGCAGGCTGTGCTACAGAACTGAGTAGCGTTCACATTTGGACTTATATGTAACCAAAGCAGGTAAACCTTTGCAGTCCTGAGTTATTAGCTCTCCAGCTTTACCAAGCTCTGATGTGGCTACTTCCAGCTCTTATTTCATGCAGCTCTGTATATTGCTCTTAAATGCAGAGAGCCTTTCTTTTACTAAAAACAAACAAGAAAAATAGCTCCTTTTTTTTAAGCATATACATGTCAAAATCAGAGAATTAGTTTTTTAACTACCATTACTATAAATTGTTCCTTGGGAATGTGGTAATACAAACCTTCCGAATTCCTAAGTAGTTGAACACAAGAAATTGGGATTGAAAGGCAAAAAAAGAGCAGTTGAAAGAGTAAGTGCAAACGGGCTTAAGAAGACCTGGAACTTAGCTTTGAAACAGAAGAGACTGAAGTGGGACTTCAGGAAATGAAGAAGTGAGGAGGACTACGATCAGCAAAAAAGTATTTCTCTGGAACTCTGGGGGCTATCATGTTTTCACAAAATTTCTCAGGGAAGTCAGTATTTCTAACAATTCACCTTCAATGAGCATAGCTTTGAGGATTTGAGGTGTTGCTGTGCAGTGCTGGCTGTGCAGCTTTCTGCCAGCTCTGGTGCAGCAGTGGGGGTGACAGAAGGCGGCCATGCATTGGGTTCATTAGGCAGATCCTGAGGTCTGCGTGATGCCCAAGTGTGGAGCTTTGGTTCATGGGGAAGGTTTCCATGTGCCACCACTTGCACTGTAGCAGGCAGTTTGTGAGGCTGAGGCATTCTGGGGCTACAACAGCATAAACAACTGTTTGCTTGGGGACAATCTGCTGGGGGCCCAAGGCTCAGCACAGTATTGAATTAAAAGTAAGGAGAGCACAATTGCTTCAGAAAATGCCTGTCATTGTTTACAGATTTATATTTTGATCATGTGGTTTGCTTATGCAAAGTCTTATGTATATGTTAAGGATTCCCCACCCAGTTTTTCTTTAATTATGTATCCTACACATTAAAAAAAAATGATTTTTTTTTTTTGTTTTCCACTTTGTTTTCTCTGATAAGTTTTGATGTGCTCAGGCATGGAAAAAAACTCTGTAGTTGAAAAGAGGAGGGCTCAGCCTAAACATCTTGAGTGATTCTATACTAATTTATTAAAAGCTCTTGATTTCTAATGGGAAAGTAGGAGGATAGAGTGGTAGGAATGCAGAGTTCTCTGAGATGTAGTTGTGCATGTGCACAACTCTACCAAGCTCTCTTCCAGCCATAAATTTATTTTACCACTTGAATTTCTTGAATTCTGTTTGGTGTATAATATTTATTCATACAGACGCAAATTGTGCTACATTATCATAGACTGAAAGATCTGTGCTTGGGGAATGGGAAAACCAGAAAATTGTAGTTTCACCTTTAGCAGAATTTTTCCAAAGTACATCTTATTTTGGGAGAAGGAGGGAATCATAGTTAAAGGAACTTGCTTGTCATAAAGTGCAGCACAAACTCTGATTATGCAAATTGCCATTTTTTACTCTTCATAAGGTCCTTAGCAAAAATAAAAGGTGAAGATAATATAGTTCATTTTTCAGAGGAACATGTGGAGCAGACACTAATGGCTGAATAGATAAATGGTGCTTTGCATGTCAGTGGTGAGACTTCAGTGTAAAGATTCCAGTAAGTCAGTTTGCCAGTGTTGCAGTCAAGGCTTTTCATCAGTCTTGCATTTGCATTACTTGGGTAGTTTCATTTCAGAAGTGCATATATCTCAGATAACCGATCAGTCTCATGTAACTTATCTGTATCTGTTTGTGATTCCACTTCTTTACCTCCCACGAGTTGTACCTTTCTTGTGCAAATAAGCTGCCTCTACTGCCTTTGCTTGATCTCTATACTACAGATGTTTCTAATTAACTCTACTGTGACAGGCCAGGAGGATATAGTTACAGAGGTTGACAGGTCCCAGGGTCCTTGGAGGCACTGGTGTGTCACCTGATGCATTCCTTGTGCTAACATCTTTTTGGCAAGCTTTCCTAATTATTACAGCCAACCAATACCTCTGTCTTTAATATGGAGAGTGTGGAGTGATAGTGTATAAAAGTCAGCAAAGAATGAAGGCTTATGAGGATGGAAAGGTTTCAGTATCTGTTTGGTGGTTAGAGGCATTGATGATGCGATTATGCCCAATTTAATTTTTTTTTTCTGCATTGTTTTGCTTGGCACCAACAATGCAGTTAGGCTTGCTTTGCTGTTTAAAGTCAGAAATAGGATTATAAGATTTCCTGCATTTTTCTCCCCCCACTAATTTATCAAAGCTTCATTATCCCAAGGAAAGAACTGTGACATTCTTTGTTTCTTGGAAGATTTTTATTGAAAAGATCATTGCCAGCCAGACATTAGCATGTAAGTTACTATGGGCCAACTCCTTTGTAAAGCGGATTTTAAGCGATGAGTGTGCTATGTCATGCACCTCTTCTCACTTAAGGTTTTTTCTCAGACTGGGTCAGAGGACCATCAGTTGGGGAGTATTTGCATACACATGGGAAATCTCTTGTGCTATATGAGCATGACTGCTCCTTGATTCTGGGTGAGCTTTGCATTTAAAGGAACCTAGAAGAGGTGAACAGTATTGATTAGGAGGATATTGCACCTGGAGATGGCTGGATATCCTGAAAATATCTTCAGCTTGCTGCTTGATGTTATTGAACAGACATGAAGGTGCATGCACACTTCAATAATGAAAGATAGGAGATACCTTTCCAATAGAGAAAGGCTGGTTCTTTCTTACACTTGGAAATGAGAACTGCCCATCTAATGAATTAAAGATTGGGAATCTCATTCTCTTAGATCTATCACTTGAGAATAAGAGTAATTATTTCCTATTGCTCTTCATGGAATACAGTTATAATTGCCTTAATGTAACAATGTTCACATTAACACTTAATTGTTAATGTCCTCCTAATTTAAGGAAATCATCATATCTTCATATATTCATCACTAGAGAATGTTCTTACATTGAAATAGCATTTGGAATCGCTGTATAAGGGAAGAACTACATATGACATCTTTTGCTGGGAAGGTATAATTTAGATATAGACTTCTTTTTCTCCTTGAAATTTGTTTCTACTGTATTTTGGCTAGTCAGACTTTTTTTTAGAGGCTAAATTGCACAGACAAAATTGTTTATTGTATGGAAATACATAATGGTGTTCACTGGCAGAGAAGGGATGTGTCTTTCTTTGTCTTATTTGTGCATTCTCTTTTGTGCTGGAAGACATATTAGTAAGGATGGAAAAATGACACAGGGGAGAGTCTGCAGTTGTGGTATGCAGTGTTCCCATTCCAGATTACCTGATTGCAGCTTGTTCCTTTTTACCAGACTCAAGCTCTTTATGAAAGCAAAAATCTCTTAGTCTGTTTTAGACCGTCCACTGAGCACCAATATTTATGCATTCATATGTTTTGTAGAGACATGGTCACAACCATGGTCTCTTCACTTTATCAAAGTAAACAAATACTTGCTTTTCAACGATTCAAGGTTAGTATCTTTTGTCATTAACACAGTTAGACATAATAAGATCATCTCATCAACCTTAGCAACAACCACGAGGATGGCTCAAGTGCCATTTTATCTGGTGAGACTGAGCAAAAGAGGAAAATGTCTGTAAGTCTAAGTACAGGCACAGCAAAGCAATACACATTTTACGCTACCTAAGTACAGTAGAGAGAATGTTCATGAATATGGCAGTGGAGCAGCATATTCCTCATTTTTGTACCAGTCTGTGGACAGTGCATTGTTGTTTGGACTAGCTAAGGTGGAAGTTTTGTGCCAAGCTAGTACCAAGTACAAATGTGCGACAACTCGCTGGTGTTTCCCTCTTCTATTTGCTATTTCAAAAGAAAATTTATCAAAAATAAAATTTGAGTATTTCTGTGCAGCCTGACAGAGGGCTTTAAGGTAAGTGGCTGGAAAGGTAAGTGGAAAGAAGGACAGAAGGGATTTCTTGACTGGAAAAACTCTTTCCTTCTGCTTCAAGTTGCCGTACATTATTGGTTCAAGAGGGTCTTTGAACAGAGTGCCATTCTGTTGTGCGGGTTCTTATTTCCTTCACTAGAAGGTTCTCCCATAACTGTCAAAGATGGGGAAACTGCAAAAGGAGTACAGCTTTCCAGGACAGGGCAGAACAAGAAAGAAAAAGAAAAAACAGAGAGGGAAAATCCATCCTTGTCTTACTTGCTTCTATTCACTTCCTTCCATTGTCAGCTGGAGATTAGCAGACATTGTATTGTGAGGACATTAATGTCATATAAAAGAAATGTTTTGTCCACTAGCTGTCTAGAGCAAATGTTCTGTAATGCAGTGCATACTAGTATTTAATTTTATTTCAACAATATCCTTTAGGTAATTTTCACTAAATCACTGAAGCTCACCACATCTTTTTTTTCGGTTTTGTTGGAGTACAAACGGTTAATATTGGCTTTTAACATATTAGTTCAGTTCTTAGATCTTAGAGCTGCTGATTCAAAGTTGGTTCCAAAAAACAAAATACCTGTGTGTGCAAAAGGAAGGAGGAGGTGGAGGAGGGCTTTTATTGTAGGACCCCAGGGAACTCCTTGGAACATAGGAGTGTGGTAGTTGAATACTGGAGTATTTCAAAAACACCTTTGGAATGTGAGCCCACTCCTCTAAATAATGTTGATTGGCATGATTATGATTCTGGAATGTCTGTGAAAGGATCGCTTCTAGCATGAGTTGCAATCTTACAAAGTGTCTGTCGTAAATCTTACGAATTTACTGACAAGTAAGAAACTATGGAATTGCATTTTCTTCTGTTCTCCTTATAATACAACCATTAGTTTGTTTTCTCAAAAACATCTTCTCCCCTGCTTTTCTTGAAAGTATGTGGAGTACGTGCTAAAAATTGCCTTCTGCCTAGGGAAGATAATTTAAAATGAAATTTTAATTTTTTTTTCATATATGTCATGCCTGTTTAAATCTTTGTTCTAATCCCATTTTATTTGGTGATTAACTGGTTTTCAACTTTTGGGCTTCGGGAAAAAGCATTTTCAAGAGTTGTCCTACTTAAATAAGTAAGCATCTGTGTTTTAATATTCTTTTAAAGATCATTCAAGATAGATTTTATGTAGATATATTTGTGCCATCTATGCTAGCTGTGCACCTGACATGCATATTAGTTTTCTGTTTCAAGGCAAGCACAACTGTAATTCTGCAGAGACCAGAAGAGACATAGTGAAACACATCCTGTTCACCTAAAAGCCAGGCAAGGCAAATAATCCCATATCAACAACCTAACAAACATATTTCTTACAAAATATAGATATGAAAAGCTGAGAAGTAGATGCTTCTTGCTAACCACGCAAGAGATGAAATGAGAATTTAAGTAACAAGCACTATAAATTTTTCCATCTTTAGTAAGTGCTTGTCTGCTCTGCAGTCTGGGAAAAAAATCTGTACCTGTAAAAAACAAGCATTCATTTATTTTTCCTTCTAATTTTTTATGATTTGTGCTGTACTGTTGCATCTGCTGAAACACTCTTTTCCAATATCCATGCAAATTATAATTTCTGCTGGCTTCACAATTTTTCAGGTGATTGTCACAGGAAGTCCTAGAAGAATGTTCTCTATGTGCCTGTGTGTGTTTGTGAGTACAACGCATCCTAATGGACAAAAAAGATACATAATCCCTGCTAAGAAATGTTCAAAAAGAATTATCACTGCAAACACATTTTGGCTTTCCTTGTTTGAATTAACACATCTAAGTGGGATGTTGAGTTTTACTTTGGCTGTACTTAGGCTTGTTCAAAGGCCCTGACTAAATATTTATGCACCCTTAAACAGCTGTGTGAGTATGAGATTCCCTACTATAGCACATATGCCGATACATGTGTGTGCTCATTCATTCGTTCTCAGCTTCTCTTTCTGGGCCCCAGTTACAATTTTGTAACTGTTATTGTAGTCACAAGATAAATTATATGGTCTGTGGGACTTTCTCCTGCAGACCATGTAGGAGGTAGGGAGTGTAAAGAGCATGGCTATGTATTCCCTTCTCTGGAATCTGGGAGGACTGTTTTGCCATGACCTTGCTCTGGTTTTTCTCTACATTCTTTGCTGTCCTCAAGCTGTGAGGCTGATGTGTTTAGACAAAATAATTTTGTTAAGTGGAAGTTCCCTTAGAAAAACAGAAATAAAAACTGATGGGAGTTCTACATTATTAAGTGTTCAATGAGTTTTTTCTGAACCTATGATGAATTTACTTAGGAGCATATTGTAGTAAGTATTTTGATTATCTGCTTTATGTGTTCTCAGCTGGAGAGGTCTGAATTCTCTCTGTAGTTATTATGACGTGAGAACAATCTGGGCTTGGCCAACATGTTAAACCATGTTTGCAGAATGAATACATCAATGAATTTTCTTTGCCCAAGGTTTTGTTTTCAATTTTAAATAGCTATTGTAAGAGAATCTTAAATCTGTTGCATTTCATTCTCTCTTTTTAAAGACAAGAAAGAAGCTGAAGAAGTTTTCAAGGAAATAGGAAGCAGGATAGAAAGAAGTGCCACTTGATTTCTGAGTACTTCTTAAGTCAGTGTAAGACCATGCTAAACAATAGAAGGAATGCAAGCAGAAAAAAGAACTGTATTTTTAAAAATCAACAGATTCGACAACATTCTTTTGTTTACAACAGGATACGTGTAATCACCTGCTTGTTGTGTGAAAATTCCAGCTGGTGGAAAAAGCAAAAATGTGTATTATAAAATGTGTATTATATTAAAAAATGTGTATTATTTCACTGAAGAAAATATGGGTTGGTTATGTTTGAGTCACAGGTATAAAGCTTTTGGTGGTGTTTTGCCCACAGCTCCATGAACTGACATCAAAGATGGGAAAAAAAAGTTTTAAAAATGCTATCCCTGAGTTATGGGGAGACGGGCATCAAATGCCACTCAACCCTTAAACAAAAGAGCTTGGAATGAGAAGCAGTAAACTGTTCTCCAGATGTTTATCTCTTTGGTGTACATTTCTTTTTTGTATGAGACAACTACCTGCCATATACAGTATTTAATTTTATTCCAGGTTCTATTGAAGAAAGTAATAATTGAGATGTTGAAGCAAGTTTATTTCAGCTGAAGTGTGTTTCAGTTTGGTTGAGGAGATGCAACCTGCAGCAAATTTTCTTTCCAAATTTAGGACAGTTTTGAGTGTGGTGGAGACCTGAATTGTATCACTCTATTATCTCAGTCAAGAAGTGAGATTACATGCCAGGCAGGGAATGGAAAGCTGCAGCATTTTATTGGCAAAGCCAGGGCCAAAATACTTTGCAGTATCTTGCTTTAGAGCAAGAGTGCCTCTTACTTGTCTTTCAGTGAAATTGTGTGTAATAAATTTCCTCCTGATGCTGTATCAGCAAGTAATTGCTTCTAGTGTATCTTAAAAGCTTTTCATACTTGAAGTTCTTTGGTGCTCTTTAAATTTTATGTATTACTTTGAGTGACTTTCCTTTACAATTAAATCCCCTCCCGCTTTGAGGCTTTACTGAAAGTGAACCCTGCATAAGAAAATTATCGCTGTGCTTAGAAGAGGTTTGCCAGACAAACACTTCATTCCCAAATATATAGGTTAATAACTGCATATTTATACCTTTAAAACAGATCATGAGTCCTGCACAATTGTAGCATTTTCAGATTAGAGCCTCTCACTCTCTTTTTCTCTCCATGTTGCTTCCCTCCCCCATCCTCAAAAGAAGAAAATGGGATGGGGAGAAGTTTGTGAATTTATATAAAACTATGTAAAGCATATATTCAGCTGTTGTGTGGGGAAACCTACCCACCTATATCACTTGCAGATCAATTCTGGTAGGAGTTTTCTCAGCCATATTATCTAAACCTAGTAATTCCATTGGTTACAGTTGCATTTTATATAGATATTGCATTCTTACTCTGTCTGCAGTGTTGAGTCCTAGTGATTTTATTTCTGAATACTTTAAGCTAAACATATTTTTAGCTTAATCTATTTCCTTGCTACATAGTGATTTAAGAGGTATTCTATCCATTTCTAAGATTTTTGGCTGGGAAGAGGCTTTTGGGATTGTTCAGAGAAAGGTCATACAGTTAAAAGCAACATTAAGTCTCAAACATACAGATAGGGGACCACTCCTTAAGGGAAGCAATTCACTGTTAATACTTCCTTGTATTTATTTAAGAAAACCGTGATTTTTTTCAAGCACAGTATCAAGTACAGTGTTAGTACCCAGCTGTTTCAAATGAACTTCTTAGATTATACTGGTTTTCTGTTTTCCTTTTCTTGAAGCTGTCATAGTAGAAACACAAGTTTTCTGTTGTAAACAGTATTTTTTCTGTTTTGTAATGTGACCAGAGACTAATCTAAACCTGAAAAAAAAAGGAGAGCTTTTAAAAGCACATGTGAAACTCCTCAGAAAAATCACTACTGAAAGCCAGCTACTTGGGTGCTGATTTTTTAAAAAAAAATATTTTATTTCTAAATCTGCAGCCAAGAAGCAAGAGGTTTTATGAAATCTAGTTTAAGATAATGATAGAATTCCCAGTGATATTAATGGAAACAGGTTCAGACTTTCTGTATTAAATTGTTTCTTATGCAGCATTGTGGGTGGCATACTTGGAACAAAGAAGCTGAATTTACAGTACTAACACCAACTTGTCAATGGAGCAGATTTTTTTGCTTTCTGTTTATTTGATACATTTCTTTAGTGCAAGATGATGCTTCAGCCAAAAGCTCATTATGTGAACCTAAGATATTTCTGACTTTGTCTTGTCAGATAACTGCATGCCGTTAAGATCTTCAGTATGCAGTACAATTAGTACAATGTAGTTTCATTGATCACCTGATATACCTGAGGTATATTAAGGTAAACATAAAAAAGAATGTTTTGAAAAGGAAATTACTGCAGGAAGTAGTTGATCAAGAAGTTACGGCATGTAGGACACACTGGAATTTGTGTCCCCCGAAGCAGAAAGTTCCTTCTCAATTTCTAGGCTTTTTTCAAACCTCTGAGTATTTAGTGAGAAATTCAGAAATCAGTTTAATTTTCTATTATACAATATTGAGCCATTGAATAAGTTAGATGGTTATTTAAAGGTATTGCCTGTATTAGATAATTGGCTTATTTACAAATCAGCTTGATTAAATCAGTTAATCAGCTTTTTGCTGTAGTTGTTTAATGTCTGTTGTGCTTCAAATTGATTGTTACTGTTCTCTGCTGCCTAAGAAGGCAGCTTGGATTGTACTGTCACTACACTTTTCAATGGTCTGATGAGCAAGGGGTCAGTGTGGGACTACCCAGATGCAGGCATAGCCACAAGCATCTGAACCTGGGACATCCCCTCTTTTCTGGGAAGCTCTGAGAGGTTCAGGAGGTGAAGGGGAAAGCAGATCTCCTGGTGTTGGAGGTGAGGGATCACAGTTAAGTCAGTTAGCCAGTGCCAGACAGTGAGCCGAGCATGGCAGTGGGAGATCTATGCTGGGCTGCAGGGCAAAGAGGCTGATAAGGACCTGTACCACCTACGGGCCATTTTCTTCTGGAGTGGAGAGAGTGGAGAGTGGAGAGAGAAAGGCTGGGCAGTACTTAAACCCATGAGCTACCAAGGGGCTAAAAGCTAGAAAAAAGACACTTGTCTTGCCTTCAACTTTATCTAATGTGTCTTATACCTGAGAGATTGATACAGTGTCTGCTGAGTGCCTCTGGAGCTAATGTAGGGCTGACAAAGCTGTGGTGATGTGTATCTAGCTTTATGAACCCAACTGAATATATTGAGGTAAAATATCCAGTGGTACGTTACTCAGACTTTTCTATTACCCGTAGTATTTGCTTGCCTCTTACGCTAGGTGATTCAGGGATGACAGTAGTCACCCAATTCTACTGAACAGCTTGAATGGCTAGTCGGAGGAAAGTACTACCCATGGCTATGTATAAGGACTACATTCTTGAATGAGAATAAAATGGTGTCCATTGTGCCCAGGCTGTGAATTGTTCAGAATGATACAATTGCTTACCATTTTAATTTTTTTAATTGCTTACCATTTTTAATTTATCTGACTTGTCTGAGTTTCAAAATAGCTGTGGAGAGTCTAGATAACTGGAATTTTAAAAACTGAAGATATTCAGATGGATATGCTGCTTTTTCTGGAGTGTTTTGTACCAACAAACAATCTCCTTTTAGAAGTACTTGAACTTAGCTGGTAATAAAGATTACATGGGCAAGAAGCTCCTAGTTTTTCCTTTGATGTGATCAGAGTTAATTGTAAGGGGAACATGATTCAATGTAACTTCAATTACTGTTTTCCCCAGCAAATAATGTATTAAAAATGCAGAGGAATGTTATATCAAGCGTAGATGTTCTCCTTTGTATTTTTCCTTTGCTGAATTATATCTTACTCAGTCAACTTCTCAAAAAATCAGTTATGCTGATACGCTTTCTGTGTGACAGGCTGCAACTGAACCTCATTATTCATACAACATATCTGTGTGATGTTACCAAAACAATTTGTGCTGTATCCATTTTGTGCTTAGGGATAGTTTGCATACTCTTATGAGCAAAAATAGCCAGCTTGCAGTAGTAGAACGCATGGCAAAAGATGGATGGAGTCCACAACTTCTTTCTTTGCATCAGGGGGGCTTTCTTTGATCCACTTTCAGGTTTTTCCTTGTTTCATCAATATGTACAAAGCAAGTGCTAACTCAAAAAGCAGATACAATCTGAGTTCTTTATAAATCACTAATTTTGATTTTTAACAGGCAAAAAGTCAAATGAGGGGAGGGAAAGGTCCCTGATTGGCAGAAAATGGCCATGCCTAGCTGTAATTGCTTATTGGATGTAATTCTGTTCAAAGGCATTGACTTGGCAAGCCAGTCTTGCCAGACCTCGGGTTCTATTGTGTTTCTTGTGTTGCTGAGATGTAGTTTATAGCATGAATGAAGGAACAGTGTGTTGTTACAAGTCTAGTAAATATAGAGAAAAAGAAATCTAGGATGTCTTGCTGTGTATTATATGTGTTTAGGAATTGGGCAATGCGTGCTCTGTGATAATTTCAGATTCTTAATGTCCAGCTGTTTCCTAAATGGTCTCTGGAACATTTTTTCACAAGTTGGAACTAAGATGGCAACTTAAAAGATCAGGACATGAAATCAGTCAGAAAAGGATGTCAGAAGGACTTCTTCAATTATGTCAGTGCTGTTGGATGCAGGGCGGTTACTGTTCCTCTCTGCCTTGTCCCATTTGCTTGCCTTGTAAGGTACACAGGTGCACTCATTGACCTTTGGCAGCTGATGCTATAAATGTGTCCACTGAGGGCAAATTCCAGTATATTCCCTCACTAACAGTTGTCACCCACCTCTGATGCATTTCTTCTTTGGCATGGACTTCGCTGTCACTTCTTTTTTTTTTCCCTCTCACAACCTGATGAAACTTGCTCTCTGAAACTTAGTTTAATTTTATTTCTAATTCTCAAATGTGTGAAATGCACTGGGAATTAGATTACAAAGCTGATGTTACCTCATGTACGGTAAACTAGCTCCGTGAGGCATTTCATCACTGTGCACACTTGAGACTTTACAGTGTGGCAGCAGGGCTGTAACGTGCCTAAACAAAACGTTATGCCTTTATTAAAAACAAAATAAAATAATAGTAATAAAATAGTTTAAAGGGAAAGAAACTCTTCCAGCCAGGTTTCTAGGGAGAGCTGCCAAGTGCTGCATATGCCTGGTGACATGCATTTGGCAAGCATGTCCTTGAGACCTGATACAGTGTGCAGGGAGGCAGCAAGGAGTCCCTTGTCATTCATCCTGCCCACCAAGCAGTGCCGTTCTGCCGGCTGGATCCCAGACATCGACCTAAAGCCACAGTTGGGGATATGGAGGGAATGGAAGAGAGATATGAAAGAGAGGGCTGCTGCCCTCTGAAGGGGTCTCTAACTGTGAAGCCGGAAGGGAGCTGGGGCAGAGGTAAGCCCCAGGAATCACTTCTGGCATGAAACACAGTGCAAAAGCAGGCGTGGAGGAAGAGGAGGTGGAGGATGCTTTGGCCTCCTTTTGGCCTCCTTTTGACCTCTGAGCCCTTGCCCAGCTGAAGCTGATCTCTGTGACAGCAAGTTCTAGTTCTTTGTTAAAATAATCTTATGCTCCATCTTCTCGTGGCTCCTTTTATGTATTATGTTCACACACTAATATGCATCCCAAACACTAGTTTGTTGTTTCTTGTATTCTCACTCATTCTCCATTTGTATGAGGGGACTACTGCCTCTCGTGAAAGGAGCTGAGTTCTATTATGTTTGCTCCTGAAATGTCTGTTTAGTATTCATTGAGAGACGAAGAAAATAAATTTGTTTCACAGAGTTCTATTTTTCAGCTGTTTTTCTTTGCACAAAAATCATAATTAGAACTTAGATTCAGGTGGACTAAAGGTATCTGTAAAGTCATGTTCAGTTCATTGAGTGGTTTTAAGGACAACGGTTGCAAAAGGGAAAACAGTTATTTCAGCATATAAAAAGGAAATCTACATTTTAGAAAAGATTAATTAAATTATAGGAGTTAAATGCTTCTCTTGTTCAAACCCAAAAGTTACTTGCACAACAATAATGCTTACACATTTATTCATTCTACAGGCTACAGCTAGCTCTTTCCAACTGATGCCTGTGGTGACTGCTTCAGCAAGGAAATAGTCTTATGTGAGAGCATCTATATCTTCTTGACTGTATGAGGAGATTCGGGTGAAGTTCAGGTGGCAGAAACTACTCCTGATGTTGGCAAGTCTCCTGTCTGTGCAGCTGGTCAAATTGCATTGCAGAAAACAAAGCTGAATGTTTAAATTGTAGGAATAGCAGATAAATCTGAAAGTTGGCTGTACTGCTCCTCTTCCTAATTGGATATTTATGTGTCCTCATAGTGTTCAAATGGCTCAGTCATCTGTGGTTATGTTCCCATAGCAGTGATATGCTGCTGTTTTTACCAGAGAAAACCCAAGGCAGGACTGCACACAGGAAGTTTGTTATGTGGCTAAGACTGGACCATGTTTGTTCAACCCTTCTCTACCACTTGGTGCTTTGTCTTCTCTCCTGGAGGCTGTCCACTTGCCTTTTTGTTATCAGTCATAACGGACAAGGAAATAAGGTGGATAATCAAAATAGGGTCTAACTTGATGTATTTATTAATGCATTCTTCTTTTCCAGAAACTCAAAATGCCTTGATGAGCTTCTTTGTCTTTATGTCAGCATTGTGCAGAAATTAGGATTTTTTGCAAGAGAAAACAGGGCTACAGGGAGCCCTTGTGGTAGCAATCTCATCATTGTACTGTGACACTTGGTGCTTATCACCTAATGGGTCTAACTCAGAATAATACCTAGTCAGGTACTAAGTGGCTGAGAGGTGCAATCTTCTGTGTATTGGAGATCCTGCTGAGAAGTCTGTAGGTGTGGCAAAAGGCTTCTGTTCACTTTCCCAGTTGGTGAGTTAGAGGGCTGAAGCCTTAAAAGCTGTCTGCTGTTGCTTACCTTTCCTGCTGTGGGAGCTGTGTTTAAGTCGAAAGAGCCCTGCTCTGGAGAATGTCATCTGGATGTAAAATAACAGCCTTGATTTGTCAGAGCTTTAGACCAAAACAGACAAGAGTGTATAACTATTGTCTCTAGCCTAAGATTAGGAGCATGGTATCTTACAGCCCTTCACTGCAAATAGTGAATCAGTAGAACTCAGCACAGTTATTCTGCTGTCAATGAATATGTTTGATGTTGATCTGCAAAATCCATCAGGGCAGGCTGTAAACAAAAATGTGAGTGTTTTGTAGATACTGTATGTAACTCAGCCAGCCCAATCCAAATCATCTCTGCTGAACGTTTATTGGTGATGTAAATCTTAGCCTTACTGACAAGGGGGGTTTAGATTGCAAAAACCCAAGTTGTTTCCTGAAGCTGTAATAAGTCAGTGAGTAAAGAAACTCTTCTGCACTGACCCTTGTATGAGACTGCTTATGGGTCATCAGTGGTTTGGTTAAGCTCATAGGAACTTTTGTTTACGCTGAGACTTTTACTATTTGTACCAAGAGGATGTTTAAATTTTCTGCAGTCTTAATGGGTCTGCAAGGTCTGGGATGTGTCTTTCAGCTAAAACAGACATTGAGTGCTACAAACGTTGAAAGTAATGCAGCTTCATGCTCTACTTGTTCAGGTAAATCTTGCCTGCTATATGGCAGTTCTGAGCAGCTTGCTCTTCTGCTGTCTGTAGTGTTGCTGTGCCCTCCTAATACTGCACACTGCTTTTGGGGGCTGGAGAAAGCCTTTAGCCCAGAAACCAATTTTGGAGTTGAGGAGAGGGCTACAAAGAGTTTTGCATAACAGGTCCACCCGTACCTCTCTGGAGACTGGGATAAACAGAAAAGCAAGATCTGGCTCAGCAAAGCTGGCTCAGATTCTACAAAGCAGTGGCCAGGCTTTGGAGGAGCACAGACAATGCTCTTGACTTTTGCTATCAGTCACATCAATGTAAACCAGCAGCCATCAACAGGGTTAATAAGTGAAAATCAAAAGTTGATTTAATTATCTATTATTTCTAATTACAGCATTGTTGAGTGGCCTACTGGATTTCATATCAGAAGAGTACTTGGAGTAATATATATAAATATATATTTGTTTACCCCGAGGTAAGGTGTAGGAGGTGCGTGTGTGTATATATGCATTAAAAATGGACTGAAAATCCTGCTAGCAAAACAGAATTATGCAGGTGAAACCTACACTCTGAAGAGTCAAGACTGGAGGTTCTGCTTCAGTAAGTCACAGTTGTCATATATTATGGGAGCTGGAATGCCGGTGTTAATTGAACCAAAATGTTGGGTTTACAGTTCGTTAGAATTCTTGGTGAAATGAGCAGCTCACACTCAGCCATCTGAAAAAGTTTTTGTTTCTAGAATAGCCCTAACTACAATGTTGAGGAAATAGCTGGAGGGAGTTGGGGTTGGGAAAAGCCCCCTTGTTTTCTCTTTTGTTACTTGCGTAGAATTCTGAGAGCTGGGGACAGTTGCCATTTCAAGAAAATTTCTATTTGGCAAAGACATATGGTCTCCGGACACATCCAGGATCTATGAACTAGGCCTGCAGTAAGCTCTTTCTCACATTTACCCATTCCTTCTTTGGTTAAATGATTTCCGGCAGCACACTTGGCAGCTGCAAATGTAAGGGTTCTGTACATCTCCCCCTGGACCAGACCTGTGAGCCATGTGAGCGGGTCTGGGCAGATATACGCACAGCTAGCTGATTCTTGTTTATCCTGACTGGAAGAATGTAAAAAATGTGCTGGCTTTCAAGGGTCAGAGGCTAAAATATGGATGTGTTTATTGCATACTTTGGTTGTCCTTTTAATAGACAGTTTGACACATTCTTTCAGTGAACATTCCAGAAGACAGATAGCTCAAAATGGGAACAGGAGAAATCCCTCCTGTCAAGATTCCCATACATGTAATTACCTTCAGGTGTCAAATGTTCTTAGTGACTATTGATTTTAATTTTTTTTGCTGTTCAGACATTTATGACTTGTTGTCAATGAGGTATTTAATTTTATTAATGTGAACATTCTTAACAGGCGGACATGAAAGATCAGTTGTCTCAGACTCTGCTTTCCCTTATGAAATGGCTGGTATCACATTGTAGGTAATTGTTGGGCAGACATGCTTTTGGTCCATTCTTTCAGTCAGCTCTATGGAGGGATGCCTAGATCTTCTTGCATAACTGAAGCACTGAAAGCTGCTCTTAAGGCTTTCCATCTGTGTATGTTATAGCTAGATCTTTATGAAAAGCTGTTTTGAGCTCCTTTGTTGCTTTGCTTTTAAGCTCTTTGTGTGTGATATGCTTAACTGTTCTAGAAGTTACTAAATCAGCTAATGTACCAAAGTGCAAAAATAGTGGCAAAATGTGCATCTTAAAATAAGTAGCCTGGGAATATAGTTGTCAATATATATTGCTTTTCATTCAAATGAATACTCACATTTTTTACAGCAGCAACTAATGGATGGGTAAAATTATTGTAGTCAGAAACCAAAAGTCCCATAATACAGAAGAGAGCAGTATTGAGAAAACATAGTATGAAAACTGTTTTGAATATATCTGGCTTTAAGTTTTCCTGATGACTGGGAATGTAAATCAGGCACTGAAAAAAATTGTAGCAATGATGTAGTCAATCAGAGAAAGAAAGTAGGTGTTTTATTATGGATGGACATAGCTAGATAAAATCACTCAAAACAGCAATAAAAGAGAATCCAAATTATTTTTTGTGTCATGTGCAGCCAACTCTAATTTAATTAAGCCTTAGATAGCCTTTTGCTGGTCCAGAACTGCTCAAATGATACAGTTCTTTTTCAGTCATGAAGTGCGACTCCAAGAAAAACTGGAGGTCAGCATTTTTTTAGCCTGTATGAATGCAGTCTCAACATGACAGAAGGAGAATGTGCAAGCTAATTACAACAGGAATTACTGGTTTTGTTCATATAGGAAGCTCTTTAATATTTGGAAGAGTGGTTTAATGATGTGATCTGGCATTCTTTCTGCAGTGCACCATCATCAGACAGGAAAAAAAAAAGACCTCGGTTGGCATTTTTGCCTAAGGGCTGCTGAGAGCTGATTATTCTTCTAATCAGAACCATCACAATCAAGGCAGACAATTAGCTAGGTTAGGTCTCTGCTGATTTCTCCTGTGGCCCTAAGCATCAGATGGCCTTGAGCACTCTTGAGTCCTATCAACAAGTATTTCAGTAATACCTGTTTTGCTCCTCCTGTTGTCATTAAGACCCTCTTTTCTTCTATTGAAGTGCTGGGTTGTGTTCATGCTTCTTTATAGTACTCTGATTCCAGAAGGCATGAACTGTTGTTCGAAAGAGAAAGCTTACCAGCCTAGGCAATAAATAAAATTTTAGTTCCTAGTGTGTAGCATGAAATTGTAGACATTATTTTAGTATACCATGCATGTGTTGTGAATGTGTACCTAATTCTGTATTCCTATTTAAACAGTCAGCTGTGTAATCACAGCATCAGCTGTTCTGCTTAGCTGGAGTTTGTCTGCCCAAGTGCTCTACTTGATATCTAACTTATTACTAATAATGTAAATTTCTTAATATTTCTCTAGCATAAAAAATAGTACATAGTAACAAAAAGAGTTTAAGATTTTTTTTTTTTTCAGAATACAGATTCTTTCCATTATTAATGAATATAAGCATTCATTATTGAGACAGTCTGGGAGTTTTACACCATATTTAATCTATTTTTAAAGTAACTAGTCATGTCAAGGTGATTACTTTTCTGTACTTGTTGATGGAAGACCTCAGTTTACTAAGTGGCTGTTTTGTAGCTAAGTGAAATAGCTACTGCTGTGATTTAATAAAATTTTGGAAATGGTGGCTATTTTTTTCAGTATTAGACAGCAGAATGAAGATTCTTGAGTTTTATACATTTTGAAGAATTTAAATAACAATGTTCATTAGATAGAAGTATCTAATTTTAAGATTATAGAATTGAGAAAACAATGTTAAGCCAATCAACCCCAAGATATTAAGAAGTCATCTCTACTGTGCTGCACTGAAAAATTATTTCTATGTTTCAGGTTGAGAAGTTTAAAATAATTGATTTTGAAAGGAAGAACAGGTTTCAATTAGCGTTTACACAAATTTACTCATTTGTAGTGCATTAACAAGAGAGGATGTTCCATACCCCATGTGTTACTGGCACACCCATTTGAGCAGACTTTCTACAGTTTTTCTACACAGCACACACATACACAGCTGATACTAACCAGTGGAGCCAGTAGTGTTTTTAGTCCTTTGCTGCCTGAGTACTTAATCAAGAGCAGTGTCTCAGCATATAAAAGCCAGAAAATTACATGGCTGAAGTGAATTAAGCTTTAGTGTTTAAACACACAGGAATTATGTGCTGCCACCTACATTCAGATTACTGGTAAAGATCAGTGATAGTGTATTGATAAAGCCTCAGGTCGTTTGTCATCCTGCTTAGTGTGGAGATAGTGCTGGTAATGTCATGACCTTCTAATGGACCGAAGAACCATATTTAAAATGTTAATCTCAGTAAGAACATTTTTTTTGTGCTATAAAACGTGCCCACTCATTAAAGTAAAAGCTTTTTAACCCTTTCCCTCTATAGATTAAGAGTCAAGTATTGACCACTAAGATATCTGTAGTTCAGTTTCCCGGAGACAGAGTAATTAAAGGAAAGGCATAAGAGGAATTACTGTAATAATATTGGTAATAAATGATTCTCAGTATGAAGTTCTTCATTATCATGTTTCATATCATAAAATGCTGTGTTCACACACTCTTCTTTGGCTGGGGTAGTTTTCCTCTGACATCAGCACAATAATGAATAATTTTACAGTTAGTCCATGCAGATTCACTGCTTAGTGAATGCTTCTGTACTGTTAGGCCTCATTTCAGGAAAGTATTAAACCATTCACCTAAATCCTTTGGCTTTGTGTGTGCTTAATTCTAAAGCATCAGCTTAATTGCTCTCTTGAACAGAGCAGCTTATTAGAATAGAGGGCCTTAATAGTCACGTCTGTAACCTTTTAGGAACTTGGGAGCTACTGTGTCAGGATGTATTTTTTGCATCAGTCATAGCCATGATTTAAATGAAGAATAAATTTTAATGTGTTGTTACCCAGACGATTCTGTAACTGAACAAAGGATCTCTTAGCATATATTTAAGGGCATTCAAATGCCAGAGTTTAAAAATGCCAAGATGTGAATAAGGGGGAAAATGCAGTAAAAAGCTCAGAATGCTTGATCATTAACAGAACTAGTTTATAAACAAAGGCAAAATTACTCAAATGAAATGGCAAAAATAAAAAACAGTGTAGTAGTTTACCAAAAGGCAGTAATTTTTTGTTGGCTTATTTATTTTTGTAGTTCAAGGAACAGTTAACCCTTTTTAAAAGGATTTAGAAGGTTCAGGCTGCCTTGTTTCTTTAATGTAAAACCTAATGCACAACGATGTGTTATTATACTTAAGTTAGAGTCTTAATAAATTAAAACTTATTTATAATGTATTTAAAATCGTGATTTTTATTTATTATGACATCTTTAATGTACAAAATAATTAAGATTTTTTTCCCCTCACTTAATCTATGAAGGGAAAAGTTAGGAAGCAAAAGCAAATGACACCCATCTGCAACATGCTGTTTGCAAGTTTGCTGAACTCCAAAGGTTTCAATTGCCTTTGGCTCTTGGGAGCATGGAAGGCATAATTTAGAAGATTTTTTTTTATTTGAGGGAAGAAATTGGGATCCTCCAGTTCCTTCCTTGAGTGGTGGAAAAAGCAGGTGTAAACCAAGTTTGGTTATGTTTGCTTCACTCTAAACATTCTTGTAATACATCTTTGGGCATAGATAACCTCTCAGCAACCTTAAAGAGAAAGTTTGAACAAAAGAGGAGTGTTCCTAAAGAAATGGATTGTGAACCATGCATCCTTAAAAGCACAGAACAAGTTGGACAGTATAAAAGTCTAAGATGTCTTTGAAATGTGGTACAGGATTTTTTAGTTGCATTTTTTTGTTGTGAGTCAGAATGTACAAGAAGAAAGGACCAATCTTGAGATCTGAATTCAGTTTCAGTCAATCCTGTGCTACTTACATTGCAGACAGTAGAAAACTACTTCATTTGTCTAGGAATTTTTTTATGTCAAAGACCCCCTGGAGACATGCTGAGATGCATTTGAACAGAGATTTTAATATATTCTTTTGCATAAGCTGTTTGTTTTGATTAAAATTGTGATCTGTATGCCTTGGGATAATGGAAAACAAGATTTGCATTTTCTCTAGTAAGTAAATTTCTCTTCAAAAAGGTATCTTATCTTTGAGGGGTTCAGGAGGAAAACTCTTGTCTCTGACTGTTGCAGGTAGCAAAGGTGAAAATGTTCAAATGTTAATCATTTGAGCAGTGAGTATCAATTGCTCTTTAACAGTGCACCATCACAGATAATAGATTAATCTCTTTACTATGAAAATTATGGTACGATTTGAATGTCTGGTAGGAATTGTTACGTCTCAGGCCCAGAAATGCACAGGATCAGATACTTTTCTGTGTGGCAACCAAGCTGTACCACTCAAGTATTTACTGACTGTAGTTTACTGATTTTCAAGATAACTGAAACCAGACCAACTGATGAAAAAAGTTCTGTCAATCTTGTTAAGCATGAAGAGCCCAAACCTCTGACTATGCAAAAGATAACTATTGTGAGGCTATGCTAAGGACATACGATTTATTTAATGTAGTGTTGATATCTCCTGTTGGCCAGTATTGGGAGAGCTTTGTTGGTCTAGATGTAAATTTCTCTGGCCCAGCATGACTGCTCTCTAGCTCTTCACATTGATGTGCTCTAACCAGGATTTTGCCCACACAAGTGGTCTAAGTTCTATCTGGTCCTATTTAGCACCAGATTATGTGTTTATGCCCCAACTATCAGACTGAGCTATAGACGGTTAATTCTTGAATTTTAGGGTATGTTTTGTTTCTTTAATGCTGAACCAGTATTTTAGAGTAAGAGTGAAAGGAAGAAATAGTTTGTATCCTCACTAATTTATTTTTAACATCTCTGGAAGAATGTAAAGGCTTCCCAGTAGACAGGAATGGGTTTTGCCATACCTGTGCACTCCCTTCTTCACACCTGCCTTCTGGTGCCTTCATAATAAATAGGACGAAGAAGAGGGGTGCAGGAAAAGCAAACTTTAGTTTAATTTTTCTGTGATACTCTCTGCTTTTTATCCTAATTCTGTCTGTGCTTTGAAAAATAGTTTCAGGCAGACAAGATAATAATGTAGTAGTGAATGAGGCAATTTCAGTACAGGTTGAAGATTAGAATTCATTTGGTTAATTTGGAAACAGCTTTAAGAAAAATGCAACAGGGAAATTAAGAAAATAGCATCAGTTTTACCTCTCTGAAATGACTGATTGATCTGAGACTAGTGAATTTTTTTCTCCTATGTCAGTAACTTACACATATATAAAAAAGTAAATGAGCAGGTTTTGCACATTTTGCCAATTCAGTCTTTGCTTATACATATTGAAAGGCTGTTTCTGTCACTCTTGAAGGAATAAGAATTCCAAAACTCCATAATAGGAACCATGGGAGCTTCATAATTTGAAAAGGAATGGGAGGAGTAATATAGTCTGCATTGAATTCCATGGTTTGTCAGTCTTATTCAGTTAAAGAAAAATGGTTGCACATCTGATCATAATCTTTGTAATTTCTTGGGTGTTTTTAAAGACCAGGTGGTGTTGTACAGTGCAAAGCTTTTCGGATCATATTTGTAAACAGAGAAACTGATTTAGATCAGAACCTATCATGTCCATATGATGTAGAAGGATAAATATCTCTAGGTGAAAAATTGTTTTAAGTCCTGTTATTCAGAGACAGTATATATCAAGAGTAAGCCTGGTGGAAAATTCTATATTCCATATGCTGTCTTCAGAAAAAATTACGAGAAGGAAAAGAAAAAAAATTTACCGTTAATAATAGTTGTACTACTTGGTGCTCCTGCAGTCTGTAATTTGAAACTCAAGTTGTTCCTTTGCTAGTTTGCCCAGCATAAGAGAGAGACTAGTATGGACTAAAAGGAACAAGGTTAAATTACTATATTTCTCATAGAACTTCCTCTAAAATGCCGTTACCATCTCAGGAAAGAATGTACTTTCCCTATGGGTCTCTTAAATAGACACAAGACAATTATACAAAAAAAAAAAAATTCATTGATCGAAGCCCGCTTTCTGGATAGCAAATTGTTTGCTAATAAATTTATGTACTCATTAGCTATTCTAATTTGGGTTTTATGTCAATAAGTTCAAATTGCTTTTGATAATGTATTTGAATGTATAGTTTATTCATGTTAATAGCAAGCTGTGGTTTCATACTGAAATTTCTTACGTTCCTGGGTCTGTTTGTGGAGGTCTGTGACATTTCAGGGGCTTTTTTCTCCTCTATATTTTGCTCACGCTATTTTGTATTACGTCTGGATTCATTCACTTTAGCTGAAGGACAGGGGTTATGACCAGACCTTGTTAAAATATACACAGTTTATTAAATATAAAAATACTGTGAAACATCTCAAGGGTTAGTTTCATTTTACAGTCTGGCATATTGGAAAATTAAATTTTAGATTTTGCAAGTTGCAAGTTATTAGGGTGTCTGAGTCCCCAGATTCTAATTTGATAACAAAATATTTTAAAATTAATTTTGTTTACAAATTGCAAGATTAATAATAAAGAGCTATAACCTAATGTCAGAGAAAAGCATTTCTGTACTACAGCAAGCGTGGGTATGTGCCAGAGACAAGCAGTTTTATCAAAATGTATGTTTCTTCTCAAATGCTGCCCATATATATTGACAGGCGGAAATTGATGCAGGTTTTTTTTTTTTCCCCTGGGAGTATGAAAGAGACGGAGATTTCAGTTTATACAAGTTAACCATGACTCTGCTTTTTGTATATTAGTGAGAAAGAAAATTTGTGAAGCTGACTTGCAGTACATATACTTCCTTGTGGAAGCTGACTGCCGTTTATCTCAATTATTCAGTGTGCAGGTCAACATGCTTGTTGGGCAAATGTTCTTTTCTTTCATTTTGTGAGTGTGAGAAGCAGGACCTTTCTGCAGATAGGGCATTGTTCTCCATATCCATTAACAGATGTCAGCACATGCCTCAGGCAGGGTTAGCAAATACCACTCACAGAATCACATTCCATCAAGGCTGATAGACTCTGTCCTCTGGGTTAGACACATGGTCAACACATGTTGCTAAAGTCCAGTTCAGACATTTGAGTAGTATTCCTACCTGTGGGGTTTTTATTTTAGTATTTTTTTTTTAAGAACTTAAACTCTTAAAATGTTATTTTCTCCTAAATGTGGCCGATAGTAGAGTATGTGTCAGCACAGCAGAGCTCAGATAAAACTTGTTTGCTTTTTTAAGAAAGGTATGCAAACAAATGAATCAGCAAACCGCAGTTTTTCTGGTATAGGCAAGAGGTGGCTGAGACAGGTTTTGTATTTTCAAGCAAAATCATGGAATAAAAGATGAAGCTGACATCTTGTATTTTGTTAGTGCCTAAAGCAGACAAATGTAGGGTCATGTGTGCAGGATATTAATGACCACATTTAAAAATATGTGAGCAGTAATTACCAGATTTCCTGATTCCACCTCAGATAAAGCGGGATAAATGTTACTGGTGAACTCCAGAGTAGTACTAATGTGAACACAAGTAATGAGCTTGTGTCCATAAATCAATTTAACAAAGAGACTGGCTTCAAGCCAGGTATTTTGAATTCAAAGTGTGGTTAGAGGCTCCAAACACAAATCTGGGACTGGCTTTAGTATCTTGCTGGGTGTGGTACCTTGCAGCTGATGTTACTAGGCTTCAGCTAATGTTACTGAAGTTTGTCCTGTACATGTGGGTGATGCCTTTGGCAGAACAGTAGCTCTTTTACCTTTGCCTTCCTTCTCTCTTCATCAATCTTGGCAAGTTAAATGCCCACAGCAATGGAAATAAATAGTCAGGTAGAGACCGTAGGCAGGGGGTTTAAAGCTATCAGAGTTGGGACAGCTGGGAAATGAGAGTTTGACCTA
>VXAX01000507.1:142182-197792 GCA_013399835.1 Leptocoma aspasia | reverse complement strand
ATAGGGGCCATTTGCATCTGATCACTTCCAATACCTGACTAAAGACCAGAATTTCATAATTTGTTGTCAGAACTGTTATTTGGAGTCTTTACTGGTTCACAGTGAAGCCTTGCTTAATGCGTTTGACAGAAAAGATTCCAAATAAAGAAAGGTTGACACAGTAAAAGGCAGATTTTCCATTACACTTATCTTGAAGTAGAGCATCTGGTGTGTCTATTTTACAGGAAGAGCAATAGAATATAATTAATAGTATTTGTAGGGGAAGTAACAAGCAGAGCTGTTGAAATTTTTTATCAATTTAAATGAACAATTAGTGTTATTTTTGCTGTTAAACTGGATTTTTAAACTGGATTTTTGTAATGTTTATTCCAAGAAAGAAAGGAAGAAAGATAGAAACCAAACAAAATTGTTAATGTGTTTTAAATAGCAGTTTAAATAAATTATAACTTTTTCCAGTGACCAGCAAAGATGTTAAGTTCAAGATGAGTCACTTAGGCTTCAGAACTTAAAATTATGAAGAGAAGCATGCACACAGACCATGTACTTTCCCTTTGTTAATGGATAACAGAATACAGAAGGCATTAATTATTTACAAAATGTTTTGCTAGTCCTGTTTTTCTGTGGTTAACCATGAAGTTCTCTCTCTGCATCCTGAATACCTGGATATTTCATCAGCACTTTAGCACAGAAATATTCCTCTGACAGGCTTTGCTGGAAGCAGTGTTCAAGTTTTGTGTAGGAAGCTGATGTTTGTTGGTTATGGAAATATTTAGGTGTAGAAACTACTTAACTATCTGTCTCTCTCTTTAAGATGGCTTTTATAACACTACTGCCTAATAGCTGTCTAGTATGTGTATAATAATAATAGCTGTAATAGTATGTGACTTCCCAAGACACTGTTTGAATGCCACCTGACAAAAACCAAAGGTTAATTATGTTTGAAGAATAGCAGTGTTGTACTCTGTGTAAGCTACAGTGCATGGAGACAAATGACATTATTAGCAAAAAGGTGTGTAGATTGTTTCAGATTTTTGGAGAAGCCTTTTTGATTGGTTTCTACCACAACACCATGTTCTGTTACGAAAAATCTAGATAGAGCTGGTTTCTTCCTAGATTAAAGTTCCTGTTAACAACATGGTTCCAAAAGGCGTGGGAGTCTGGGTGAGGACCTGCCAGAACAGGATGAAATCCTAACTGAGAAAAGAGAAAGTATAGCAGTAACATACAAGCAAGTTTTCTGTTTGGAATGGGACTGGAAAAGGGGACAGGACATCTGCTATTCCTGTCATATCTGCAAATATGTCTGTTAATGGACTCCATCTTCCCTTTAGATATTTCACTCCTCAGCGTATGTAGATGGCTAAATGTTGATCAGTGCTTTAATTTGAAATTGAACTTTTGTTTCACTCTTATACCTGGCATTGTATAACTAAGTAAGAGGTTTTCAGCCTGTAAATGTTAAGTGTTTTCCATTCAAATGTGGTGTTAAATTCTTGGAAGTGTGTTTGTGAAGTGTTTCCTTTAATAGCTTTGAGGACTGAGCTGATGAATTTTTTTGCGAGTTACTCATGGCCCTCCCTTCATTTTCTGTTCCGATTAGAAGACTTTACCTTTCCTCTTTGAGGAGGTAAATACAACATGCTGCTTGTAGCTGGAGAAACAGGAGTAGTCTCAGTTCACTCTAACAGAAAAGTTGGAGATATTGTAGCCTCTTTTGGAAACATAAAATTAGTTCTACATCTCTTTACATACCTGCTGAGTTTTTGATTACTGACTTCTTTAGGATATTGCAAGGCAGGAAATAAATACCTGCTCTCTGATTCATAGCTGGTTAATAATCTGGAGTAGAGACTTCACTCAGAGCTGCTTGATAAAATACCTTGGTATGTATTTTCCCTGGAGAAGGTTCACTCCTGTACCAAAAACATTGGCTAAAGGCCAGTTTAGATACTTAAAATGTTTACAATCTCCTTCCCTTTTTCGACTCCTAAATGTAAACACTTCCTACCTATGGCGGATGACTGACAAATGAAACTGTTGAGAGATCAGGGGAACAGGGAGGAAAAGATGCTGCGATAAAAAGGACTTGGTTGTGTGCTTCATCCTCAGACCTGTTTTGCAGGCAGCACTTCAGAGTCTGGGGTGTGCTGGAATGAATGAAAACACTCAACTGTTTCAACACTTAGGAAAAAAGAAATAAGATGGAATCTACTAAAATACCAGTGATCAAAGAGGATGGTTACATTGTGATTTTGTTTATTTAACAAGAATACAGAGGGAAGCTTTGCCAAAAGGGAGAGTCAGATGAGGTTTGATTTTTCTTTTTCTACGTCATCTCACTGGTGCAGATTACAAGTTTGATTTCATTGCTAAATTGGAATTAAGGTGTGATCACACATTTAGTTGTCTGTCTCCTTATACTTCTCATCTCCATTATTTTGGGCTGTGCAGTTGGGTTCTTCCCTTCAAATTCAGCTATTTACAGTACAGATACTGCTGGGAAGTGTCTCTCTAGACTCTCCTTTTAGTTAAAGGAGAGAATTAGCTGCTTCTGGAAGTGTGGTCCATCTCATTACAATGTACTAAAGAGGCTGGATGAATTGAACATCAGAACAACAGAAGTTCCTATTGCTCTCCGTTGACTTTTAAAATCATGTGGAAAAGCGGTTCACATAAGGTTATATGTGTTGTAAAAGTCTAATGGTAGAGAGGGTCAGTCTGATCTTGAATGTATTACATAAGTATAATTCTGGAAGTATATAGTTTGTGTCACAGAACTGTAATTGGGCATTATGTTGAAGGCACAGGCTGATAAAAGAGGTAACCTTGAGAATCCCTTGACAAAACTTTATCACCTTCATGGCAAAAAACCCCCCAAAAAAACCTGTCCACACACAAATACACTTATATATATGTATAAATTTTTACTTACTAAACCTGTAATTGAAAAAATAAACAAAGATATTGCTTGAATGCGTCTTTTCTATTTGTATCGTACACTCTTTTTCATTACCTGTAAGAAAAGCATACTGTTGACTGATTCAGAGAACAGATGTCAATTTGAAGACAATACATTTTTGCAAATGTGTTAAGACATTATCTGTTCAGATGACAGACTTTGAAAGCACTGGAGTACAAAAATAGGTATCTTGACCAACAATTTCGATAAATGTAAATTCTTCTGGAAGAACTGTGGTTCAAAAAGGCTTTTCCGTGTTATAGAGTGGAACTCTGAGGCTGTGCACTGGCTGAAATTATACAGATCTATCATGCTTTGATGCGTATTCAGTTTTTCCTCTTTAAAAAGCTATTTTATTGAAGTTAAATTATTGTAGGGATATGAAAAGGTATAGTTTGCTCTGAATTTATCCTTGGAGGGCCAGCAAATCATTACTTTTTCTCTGAAATTAGATAGAAGGATCCAGATGGCAGACTTCAAGCCCATCAGGTGTTTAAAATATGCCCCTCAGCTAAAAAGAAGTATTATAGTTAAATCTGTCATGGCCTTATTATTGCTCTGTGGTACACTTGACAACTGCAGCTGTGAAAGAGAGAAGCTACAAGTAGCCCAGTCAGCCTGAAGTAGAGTAGGTCAGTGGTTGGTTTCTTTAGCTGCCTGAGGGAGTTTAATGAAGGCACAGACCTGGTTTATGGAATCGTTAAATCTATCATGGTATAAGCTCCCAAGAAGGCAGTGAATTTGTCCCCATAGTTCCAGACACTATAGGAGGCATTAGAAAAGTAAAGTAAGCAAAACATGCAGGGGAGAAACAGGAAAATCCTCCCCACCCCCAAGAAATAAGAATCCCACATCTCTAAGGAGTTATCAGTAATAATAACAACAATAATAAAATGCATCTGGGCTGGTGCCTTGCACTGCATTTCTCAGCTGGCACTCATTCAGATCTGTCACATTAGGCTGAGTGCTAATAATTTGTATTCCAGAATCCTTTTATCTGAGCAGAGCAACATCTTCAATGTATACTTTTGGCAAAGGAGAAGCACTGCTTTTCGAACCTTTTTAAAAACAATATAGACTTTTCTTTGCATCTTGACTAACTGTTGCTTATTATGACAAAAGAGTGACCTGTTTGTATTCTTGTAGTAACTATAAGTACTCACAGTCAAATCAGCTTTCAGCACAGGGGTGATTACTGTGTGATTCAGAGAAAAAGATATGTTTGGGATATTTATTTGCATGCATATGCAGATGTTTATATAGACAGTGATTTGGGAAGGCTGATATGGTTTTGGCTTCTTTGCTGCTTCTTGTTTCTTTCTTCAATTAAAAAAAACCCAACCAAATAAGACAGACACTTTCTTTGTTTATTATTCAATAAACCATAGAAGGATAGCCTGTAACTGGGTGGGTCATAGCAACAGACTTATTTTGTTAAAGAATGCAACAAAACCTTTATCCAAAAGGTTGTATGATCATATTCCTACATAAGTCTCTGATAGCTCTGGTGAATTGCAAGGGTCATTTTTGAGAATGAATGTGCATGGCTGGAGTGAAATGAAGTGCTGTTAGTGATACCCTTTCATGTGAGAATGTCACCCTGCAACAAGGTCATCCTGAGATAACTGTGCTTATGTTTGAACTCTTCCTGTGATTTCAGATTCCAGCGAGGCGACTACCACATCGATGTCTGCATTAATGACTACCTGGATGTGTTCTGCCCTCACTATGAAGACTCGGTGCCAGAAGATAAGACCGAACGCTATGTTCTGTACATGGTGAACTTTGATGGCTACAGCTCCTGTGATCACACTTCCAAAGGGTTCAAGAGGTGGGAGTGTAATCGGCCACATTCCCCAAATGGACCATTGAAGTTCTCGGAAAAGTTCCAACTCTTCACGCCCTTCTCTCTGGGATTTGAGTTCAGGCCAGGCCGGGAGTATTTCTACATCTGTGAGTATAGAGAGGTTTACATTGTTGCACAGCAGGTATAAGAAACACAGCTAATTTTTCACCTATACTCTGTGAAAACACAGAGGGCAAACAGTATATAATGCAGATGCCTACACAGGCTTAAACTGTTCCCAGATACATTAGCTAGGAATCTAGCTAGTGAAAATGACATTAAATCATAACTTCTTTTCTCACATGAAATGGCATGCCAGCCTGTTCACCCAACCACAGCTGACTTTTAAAGCAAAATGCACCGTTACATTTATTTCAGCATTCTGAGGTGGGACAAGAAGGGGAGGATATATTGTCCCCAGATATGAAGAAAAATAATTAATCTTTTGTATGTGGAATACCTCGATTTTCTTACTTGCTTAGATGAAATACTCTTGTGTCTTGTGTAGTATTTATCACGCAAGGAAATTGAGGTCTATGTAGTTCTTAAGAGATACTATGTTGCTGATGTCAGTAGCCCAGTGATATTTAAAGCTGTAATTTCTCAGGCTAAATAATCCTAGTATTTAGCCAAGTGGTTTATTTCTTCTACCTTCCTTTCCCCCACAACTTTTTCATGGGTGAGCTGTTTCAAACATTTCTGCCATGTTTGTCAGCATGGCAGTGGGAGTGCTCTGGGAGCAGGAGGCAAGCAGGTGAGGAGATCTGCATCAGGACTGCTCCAGGCACTCAGACAAGATGCAGGAGACATCACATGGATCTAAGTAAGTGAAAACACCAGGAGGTTAAAACCCAGTGGGTTAGGCAAACTGATTCCCTGACTGCACTGTGCAGGTCATATAATTTCAACTATCTCATGTGTTTAATACTCCCAGAAAAGATCCGATCTCATCAAGTCGTTTTGTACTCGCAGCTTTCACTCCTAACAAATTTTGACTGCTCCAGCTTTATTTTTTTTTCCTGTTTTTAGTTTTAGACAACAGAGTTGAAAGCTTTAGATAGACTGCAGATCCCAATAAATATTGCTTTCATATGTGTAGCTGGCCTTTCTACTGTGAAACAGTCATTCCACCTCATTTCACCAGAGACACTGACTATGTATGATCCCTGTTTTCAGCCTCATTTCTTCAACATTGAGATTTTTGTTTTCCCTTCCATAATCTACTGGGAAATAACAGTCTTTGTGAATAGTTTCCCATTAATTTCTTTTTCTGCCATCAAGTAAAAACCTCTGCTGAGTAGTGCTTTTTCATCAGAAAAATTGTGCCTTGTTCTTTGCTGAAACACAATAATAAAAATAATACTAAAAATAATATTTTAAATAATGTTATTTAAAACTGGGGTTTGATATGAGAAATAGTATAAAGGTATCAGAGTTAAGTAGATAATGTTCAGGGATAAAAAAAAACTGTGTTGTGTAGGCCCAGTCCTATTTGTGTCACTTCAGCAAGCATTCTGTGTAATTCAAAATTCGGTATCAGGCTCCTTTGGAACGGTGCAGTTTTTTTGTGGATTTTTGTTTTGTTTTGTTTTTTAAATTCAGTTCCAGACCATCATCAGTCAAGTAAGCAGGAATAGTTAAACTAAGGAAGGCAGTCTACCGTCACAAGGTGCAATAAAATATAGCACTGGAATGGCATAAGTAGCTTCAAGCCTGAGAGAAAGAATTGGTTTTCTAAATTTTTAAAAAAGAAAAAAAGATAAATGTTTAATAAAGATGAAAACCAAAGATGAAAGTGAGGGGAAAAAAAATAGCTGGGACAGCTTGGGCTGTCTAATAGCTTCATTGTCAGAACATACAAAACCCATTGAAGTCTCAAGATATTGTAATTTAATTACACCCAGGTTGCTTATGCCTGGTTTTCCTAATTTGTGCTCAAATTCAGTAAGTCACTAAAAATCATATAACTTTCATTTAAAAATCTATAACATTCATTTAACTGTCAAGGTCTCCCTTCAAAAGAATTGTTCTGGAGAACTCAAAATTTGAAGAGCTTTATGATATTCAACTGCATTCATATGGAATTTTTTTAATGAAAGGTAAAATAGCAAAGAGATGTAAAGTATTAATTTAAGTGAAGCTTAGCCGAAATGGAATTTTTAGTCATGTTTTAGTGGCACAAAAGCATTTTTCCTTCTTTTCTGTAGTGTAACTATCTTTTTCCTTCATCCTTTGCTTTGCTGAGGGCATTAACAGGGGTATTGACATGGCAGAAATTTCAGAGAAGCACTGTACAATAAGTTAACAATAATATGCAGACCTTCTCAGGGCACAGTTGTCCATCCTGGGATGTTTTTCTCTTAATCTATGCTGAAAAAAGAATATGGTGAAATGTTGTTCCTTGTTTCCTCATCAAAATTGTAAGCAGGATGTGGAGATCACTTTTGTTACCTTCCTGTATCTGCATGTTAAAGAAATTACTGCTTTGCCACGAAAGGTTTCCTTTGCTCAGCAGACCTGAAACCTTTGCCCTCTCTGCAGGAGAGAGGGAAAACTGACTATATAGCATCAATCTGGCATGTTCTACTAAAGGGTTACAAAATATGCTGTGTAGTCTAGACCTCTGAACAGACAGAAATATGAAGTGGCTGGTTAGCTTTATTACTGTTTGGTGCTTTGTCAAAAATCTTCACAGTTTACCTTTTAAAGATGTGGCTTGCTTCTCTTACTTGCATTTTTTCCAAGAAATGAAATACTCAGTGAACAATCGCTGTCTCTTTGTCTGAACTGTTCATTTGGAACAGTTTGGAACATTCTTTGTTACACCATTGCCTTCACATATTGCTCAGATGAACTTCGATCTCCATTCTTTGCATGTCCATTCTAGGATAACGCAAGGAAAAAATCTTATCCATTTGATATCAAATTTACATTGAGCAAGTGAATTCAACATTACAGTCATGCAATCAAAAGTACTGATTGAGTTTGCTCTTGAAAGAAGAAAAGGTTATTAAATATTTACAGAGAAATTAACTTTTATATAGTTAGGGTGTACACAGTGTGGGGCAGGTGAAAGCAAATAATAGATCATGACCTGAAGTCTCAATTTTTACTTAGTTCTTATCAGGTGCTCATCTCAGGTTAATGTATTCCAGCCTGAAAACAAACAAAATAGTATTACTACTGAAACAGAAGCAAATGAAATATAAGAGAAAGCAGAAACAAAATAGTGTCATGACAGTGATTTTTGTGTCCTTCGGAAGAGAGCATAAGTTTTGGTGTTCAGGTTAAGGTGAGGTACTGTGCAAGGTGGGATGAACTCAAAAGATAGGAAGGGAGAAAATCCTAAAATATATAATTTACATAATTATATATGTCAAAATGATAATATAATTTCCATTATTTTAACTTAGTTGCAGGTAATTTATTAATGTGTTAAGTAAAAGTGACAATTTGGCAAGTATACATCAGGGCTGTTGAAATAAAAAGAAGGAAGATGTGTCTAGAAGCAGGCTGGTACACATTTCTTCAGAATCCTGACCTCAGTTGCCAAACCAAGCTGTTTTGTTGATTTAAGCTAGAGCTTAAAAGCCGTTCTTTTCTTGAAAGCACCAGGGTAGTGCCGAAAGTTATACTAATATTAGGGTGTGGTATATGCTTTTCTCTGAGTCACCAGTCGTTATTTCAGAGAAGAATTCAGTAATTTATCCTTTTCTACAAATAAAATATCTATGGTATTTTTATCATATCCTCCAAGATTTTATGTATATTGTTTATTTAGTAATTTGATCACTGTGAATCTTTTCATTTACATACACCTACACCTTTTTCCTAGAACAATAAGGTAGGTTTGCTCTTATTCTCTGTTCTCTTGCTTCTTTTCTGTTCTCCACAAGATTCTGACAATTTTTGCTAACAGTAAGCAGGCTTTACTTTTTATATATCTAGACATAACTTGTGGGGTTTTTTCTCTGTTCTTCTTGAGAAAAGAGCTCTTTTCATCTTTTAAAAATCCTTTTGAAAAGTTAAAAACCTGTGATTTATTTGTATAACCTTTTTTGCTGCTGTTTCTTTCTTTATCTCTTGCACTTGTCTTTCTTAGTTTATTTCAAAATGCTTATGCTGATTTTTTGTCTCACCTTAAATGTGTCACTCTCACTGTGCCTTCATTACCACCATTTATTTGCATGAAGCTTCTGATTGTCAATTGAGAAAGCTTTGGTGAAATTGTATTGCTTGTGACCACATCAGGATAGTGTGCTATTACAATATTAATTAAATTATGGTTATAAATAATACTTTAAAATAGTTAATGTGCTTATGGCTAAATTAAGCAGCAGTTTGTAAAGTTGTTCTTTCAGTTGTACATATGCTTCTTAATAACAAATAACTACCTCCTTTTTCTCGTAGAATATATTCCCAAGAAACCTGCTATTACCTGTTCCCTTGGTATTTTTTGTGTTTGGGTTTGTTCCCCATTACTCTTGTTTGTCTGACCTAATTCCTTCTTCTCCTGAAATTTCTGATTCTGAGGGTTTTTATTCAAATGGTATTCCATCCTGACAACTGCTGCTTCTATAGGAAAACATGTGATTTGCATTATTTCTAGTACAAAACATTGTGTCTTCTGTTAGCTGGTTCCACTTGTGTTTCTGGAAATTGTCCTCACCCCGTTCCAAAGACTGTGAAACTGTTTGAATCTTCCTGTCATTTTTCTCTAATAGCCACCAGGTAGTTGGACAATCATTCTGCACACATCTGAAGGCTTCTCTGACTCTAAGGATTTTAAAGAAAAAACAGTAGTAGAAGAAAAGTGTTTTAATACCTACACCTCTTACTTCTGTCTATTAATTAGGTTGTTAGCTTGTTGTATTAATAAGGTCTCTATCTGAGCTCTTGTTGAGCCAGTAGCAGTCCCTGATGACAGTAAGCTAAACTTGCTCTCTTTACCCCCTTCTACCACGTTTTCTGAGTGGTTAGGAGTTGAGTGTTTGTTTGTGCTATTATTTTTCTTTAGTCTCTGCTACAATTCTCTATCAATTTTTCTGTCCTGTGCAATTCCACATTTCATGATCAGGTTGATTTTTGGGAGGGTTACTGTCTTTTTATCTCAGTATGTAAGCATGATTCATATTGTTGTTGTTGACTTGGCCTATGCCTGTTCACTACTTTCCACCTGAAATGTTTGTGGTAGAAAATGTACTGAAATTCTCTCTCTCAGTCTTAGCCACTGAACTGCTGGGGATGGGACAGGACTCGAAACTACCACTGCTTGCTGCTGCTGGTCCTTTAGGAATTTTTGATTTTTAATGAAAAATTATTGGCAGAATTTAGAAGTCTTAACTCACAGGGAGGAACTGTACATAATCCCTCTATAAATCAGCAGTTAGCATAGAAGTGCAGTGTTCACTTTCCATGGAAATTACACAGACCTGACAATATGACTAAGACCCCAGAAGCTTCCAGATTGCCACCTTGGCTATTATTCTTTTGGGATTGGGTTCAGTATAGCAAGAATTAACAAAGGTGACTTTGCAGAGGCAAGGTTGAATAGCCTGTGATACTATATAGAAGAAAACTACTGAGAAATCTTCATTGTAATTGATTGTAACCATTGCTATAACAGGTATTTTTCAGGTGCTCAAAAAAGAATTATATTAAACAGCTGCATAGATCTCATTGCTCTTGCTCAAGCACCAGCTTAATGTTAGTGGATATTGATGTTTTGTACAAGCAGGCATGACTCACTGTAAGATGGTTATTTGGTTGAGGGATCTCCATGTTTGCTAGAGGTTTAGTTTGGTGTATTGGGAGCAAGAACAGAAAGACTATGAACTATAATTTTGTCTTATCAGAAAATGTAAATGTGAGCTCTCCCAAAAAACTACACTTCTCTGTCTTTCAGTCATCCTGCTATAAACCTGGAGATCTTGCTTTATTAAAACCAGTTGGTGTTGTCAGCACAGCAGTTTATGCTGTGTAGGTCTGCTGACCGTAGGTCTGTTGGTAGGAGGTGCTGTCTGAGGGCATAAGTACACTCTCATATTTTGAGCCTGACTTACCTGAGGAAATTCCTGCTGGAAAAGGAAATAATTTAAAGAAAATAGGGCGACTTTTCATGTGCATCCTGAAGAGTATGAGAATCAATCAAAGGTTACTATAGGCAGTTTGGCTAAGAGTTTGGTTAGATTACTTGTCCTTACTTACTTTTTTAGAGGAAGTCAGGCAGTGCTTTTGTTGTCATATCCCAGCTGGGGTAGCACAGTAATATTTAACGGGTATTACTCTAGAAATTACTGGTTTTTAAATTTTTTTTAAAAAATCATTCAGCAGTTAGAATATATGGTTTCTTAATACACAGTCACTTTTCACTGAGTTGTTGTACAAAAAAATCTTTCAGAAAACCTCTCTTTGGGTGTTTTTGTCCTCTCATATCAATGACTTACATGCTGTAAAGGGCCTAATTTGGATATTTTTCTGTCTTGAATCTGTAAATACTGGGACCCAAAATCAAAGATTTGACTTGGGACAAAGTTTAGCTTTAGGATGGTGGTAAATCTTGTCATACCATACTTAGCTTATACCTGGGACAGTGAAGTGACTTTATTTACTTGTAGGCTAAACTTCTGTTAAAAATTGTTTCTAGTTGTCAAATGGTTGACCTAAATAGCATATATTTTGCTTTGCAAGTGAAGATGGGATTTGTCTTTCAGCAAGTGAAAAAAGGCAGCCTATCTTCAATTCAACAGGTGTTATTTAATTCAGGTACTGCTGATGCTTTCATTTCCTCATTGTTTTTTGAAAACACAAAGATCACTTTTGGAACTCTCTCTTTGGATACCCTGGTTTGCACCAAAACCTGAAAAATGAAGGTTAGCTAAAGAACATTATTAAAGGATTTTATGGGAGTCACAAGCATTTTTAGCATGTTAATTGCACTTCTCTTTTAGATAAACATTGTTTATTGCCAGGTTCCCCATTAACCTTTCAATCTAGACCAAATCAACATAAACACTGATTCTGCTTTGACAGCAGTGGGATCAGACATGCCACTCTACTACAAATCCTCCTTTGATAGCTGGTTTACTAGAATCACTTGAGATGTTCTGAATGAAATCAAAGCAATTGAAAGGGTTTGATAAATGTGTACTTTAAAAAAATTTTTTTGTGATAACATTAGACAGACAAGGAAGGTGACCTTTAAAGGGGATTCATGCTTAGCCTAGTGTGTAGATTAAAGGACCAGTTTCTGTTAGAAAGCATCAGAAAAAGATTAAGCACTGGTCCTGCTTAAAAGAAAGCAAAAATAATCACCAGTATCTAATAGATTTTGACATTGGTTGTGTTCTTAGAATCCTCCAAGGAAACATTAAAAGCTGTTGAATAATTTCGGACTTGGGAGAAATCCATATAAGAAAATGAAGAGCGAACCCATGGAAGCACTGCTTTCTATTGCCTGAGTTTTTCAAAGGGAATGAATGTCTTTCAGGAAGCAAGTTTAAAAAAGAAGGTTTGGATTCACATGCTTCAAAAATTGAAGTGCCATTAAGGTCCTGACAGCAACAGAAAAATAAAAGAGGGGAGGTTATACTCCCCTTGCATCTCTGAACATTGTCTATAGCATATTTTATAAGGTCTTCACCCTCCTGTGAAGATCAGTGTCATGTTACTTTCTACTGAAGTACTGATTTTGGTCATTAGGAGGGGTGGGGGAGTGACCACACAAAAGTGTATGACAGGGTTTTCTTTTCTCTGCCTTTTTTTCTTTCTCATCTAAGCTGCTTGACAAAGGCCAGTTCATTTTGCAGAAAAATAAAGCATGTATTGAATATTATCTGACAATCCAATCACAAGCATTAAAAAGATATATTGGTTGGATAAAAGGCTTTTAGGGAGAATTAGGAACTTGATGAATCTGTATGTGAGGCACCTGCCTTAAGACAAATGGTGACTAAATGTTCCCTACTGGTGACTGTCCTTTTTTACATTTGTGATTCTTGTAAGAATCCCATTGCAATTTTCTTAAAACTAAGTGTTTAAATTTTAGTGTTCTGCTGGAAGTACAGTTGAATGAATTGCTCACAGCTCTTTAAATCCTGATGGACCATTCATCATTCCTTACTTTAAATCAGTTTTGATGTTCAACAGCTACAACTTAACATCTCAGAGGTTACTGCACTTAGTTGATGGGTGAGACTCATTGCAGCGATACTTCACTGGAATGTTATGAGATTAATACTGAAGCACGTGGATTCTGTGGATGAAAGGATTCACAGAAGTGGAGAGTAATATTAATAATTATCTGAGGACTTGTAACTCTGTAACAGTATTCTAATTTGATTTCTGAGCAAACTAAAACCTGTTTAATGAGCTGTTGTATTGGAAGTATGCATTTTGTAACATGGAGCAGATGCCACAAAAATGAAAATAGCATAGCATGACATTTGGAATAACAGTGTTGTACTTCATTGCCTCCATGTCATCAGCATGTTAAGCCTCTTTGTTCCTCAGATTAAATCACCAAGGCAGCACTTTCTTGGGTGATACTGTATGTGTCATGATACAAACTTGATTATATATGCATGCCTGCAACCACTAGACCAAAACTAAACTGCCTCAATGAAAAAATACTTCCACATGCTGAGCAACTGGCTGATGATCTTGTTCCATAAGTTAATATTCAACAGTCAACTCCTTATTTTTTTAAATACTTGAATTGAAAAAAAAGAAGCAAATTTGTTTGTCATCTGCCTAACTCTCTGATATTAGAGGAGGCTCTGAAAAAGGAAAACATTACAGAATTCTCAATTAACTTTCTTATTTCCAAGTAATGTGGCCTCTTCAGACAGGGTGGCCAGGACTCCGGGCTCAAAATGGCACATGTAGTTAATACTTCTATCTCCAAGATTCTTGGCAAGTCAGTATAAATCATGTAGAATAAGATTTTTTTTTCACAAGAGTGTTCAGAAGTACATAGAAATGCTTTATTCTGAAAAATTAGAGAAAAAATTTTCAGCATTTCAAATGTTTTCCGTTTGCCTCAGAAAAGCAGTAGGTTGTCAACACTATTGGCCAAATGAGATTTTTACTGCCTCTAAAGCCTCCATGGCCTTCCTTTTACATCATGGCTATTTAATATTTAAAGTATCAATAGGTATAGCCAGCTAGATATAGCAGTACTTTAGGGAATTAAGAATGGCTTGAAGGTGTATCAAAATCTCACTCGTACCATACCTCTATGCACAAATGTAACCAGGCTCCTCTTGATAGTTATGGGGAATAACGTTGCTGTTGCTGATCTTCTGGGGGTGAAATGATCTTAGTGATTTGAAGGATAATCAGAATGGAGATATATTAAGCAATTTGAAGAGCCCTGACAATTCAGTTATAGTGGTGTTCAAAATGTGTTCAGGTAAAAATAAACCAGAACAGCTCAACTCACATACATTGTGTCTTAAGAGTTGTAGGTGAAGATACTTTGAAGATATGATGTTGGGTTTCTTTTCAAGTAGTCTTTTTTTTACACATCTGCTTTTGGTAATACTGGGTCATCTTTCTTTATCTCAACACCTGGAATTGCATGTGGACTACCTCTCTCTAATATTTTGAGATTTTGTAGAAGATGTTCAGGTGTGAGGCATTGAAGACAACAGTGTTATCTACAGCACAGAGCCCTGTGTTGGGACTGAAGCCCGAATCTGTAGCACAGCTGCAGCAGGACTTGCTGTCTACCTTAAATGTAGTGCCTTTCTTCAGGATCTTCAGGATAGAGAAGGCATGCAGTCTGTCCTCTTGAAGAAGGCTTAGTAACAACATCTCTTTGTTTCTGGCTAGCGATGCACAGATAAGTCATGAATTTTTTTTTGCCCCAAGGGCATGAGTTATTCATGTAATTCCCATTGGTGCTTCATGGAGCTGGGATCTGACTTCCTTAGGTCTTATCTGTAAACAACATCAAAAAATAGAAGGGAGGAATGGCATAGTCAGAAGTCCACAGGTACATCAGTGAGGTACAAAATACCTTTCTCAAAGAGAGGTTCAGAAGCAAGGCATATGTTTTTTCAGAAATAAAGGTATGTTCCAATAAAGATGATGGTGATGATAACAGTGTTGTGTATTTCATACATGAGTAACTGATATATGTAGGTTTCTGTTTAACAGTCTCTTTTATCAAATTTTCTTGTGTTTCACAAGACTTCCAAAATTATTTTATTAGCAGTTCAGTATAAGGAGGTAAATTTTAATGCTATTGGAGTTTCAAATTAATAACTGTGTAAGAATTCATTTTAAACACATTTATCACAAGACAAAGATAGTTATTGTCAATCCAGTTGTATGAAGCCTTAAAATATGGATATTATTTATTCTTCATGAGTGGCGGTGTGAAACCTCTCTTACATGTACTCTTACACACCCACTTAAATGATGGGTGCAAGGCTACGTCTGAAGAAGGAAACAGCTCCTTGATAGCTGTTTGGAGGTGTTCTGCAAAGTACCCACATTTCAGCTCACACACTTTGTTGCAGTGATGAGTTTCAAAATAAAATTAGGAGGAGTCTAGCAGTGTCTTATTGCACCAAGTGCTGCTGACTAGGTAGCAAAAACAACAGCTCCTTATTAGTTTGTTTTGACAGACTTCCATGTCACTTCCAGCTTATAATAGGGGAGTGTTGTGTAGGTTTCACTGTGGCTCTTTCCCCGAGTCCCAAGCAGAACAATCAACCAGTGTGTTTGGAAGTTATTGCTAGAGATAGGAGTCTTCATCTGTAGTGCTCGGACCTGTGGTGGCTTTGTTTAGAACCATACACCAGTGCAACAGCATTTTTTTTGTTCACAGTCCCGCTTGAAATACTCATTGGCAGCTCAAGCGAAACTGTGTAAATTAGTCACTGTCATGTTTAGGCATTAAAAGAGGAATTAGTAATTTATGTTAATCACAAACGTTTCTCCAGGTTTTATTAACAAGCAGCTTGGCTGCCAGAATGATTTTTGGAAGACTTTTTTTTTTTCTCCAACTATCACAGAGAACAAAACAGTTATTACAGGCATTTAGATAAAGATTAATGGTTTCGACAACTCATTTGAGGAAAATTGTATTTTACTATGCATTCCACTTCAACGTGGACCATCACTGCCAGCATGATTTGTCACCTCCTTGATAAAATTACACAGTGGAGACACAGGATGCTGTAATTCATTTTAAGAACAGAAACAGGTTAATCAACAAAGCCAACTGAGTTTAAAAAACAAACTAGATCCACATTTCTTAATTTTGTGGCAAGTCCAGATTTCCAATAAGAGAAGTGAGAAGTCTATCTGCCTGTGGTTTTAGGACACTTTGGTTCATTTTTTCTTCATGCTTGCTTTTTTCTTTGCCTTTTTTCCTTAAGATGGCTTCATGAGTCCTATATTAATCTCCAGGAAAAAGTAGTACAGGTGACCTCTTCATATTCTGCAAGTAATTCTGTGGAACACTGTAGGAGCAGCCCGTGAACTTGGCATAGGGTATGAAGAAATTACTAGAATGATAAGAAAGAGGTCAAAATTAATATTGTAGGGTTTAACAGCAACACAGGACAGACCGCCAACATGACCTTCAGACTTCCATGAGTTTCAGACAGAAAAATACAATTTCCTAGCATACTACTTTTTGAGGTTATCATGTTCTAAGGTATTAAAAAAAAGACATATTATATTATATTTTATTCTGTCATGGTATCTCCATTTTTGCTTCTCCTTTTGCATTTTAGCATGGTGTAGAATTAAGAAAATCAAAACATAAGAGAAAAATCTTTTGTTTGCTACAAAGAAGACAAACAAGGTTTGAAGGAGAAAAAAACTCATTACAAGAGATTAGAAAATTAATTGGTTGGTGGCTCTGACAGCTCCCATTGGATGTCTAAGGGTCTGGTGAAAAGAAAGTGTAGTCCCAAACAGAACATTTCTTCCTATTATTTCTTTCTTTTGTGTAGAGACTCCTCTGAAGCATCATTAGGTTCCAATTATTTTCAGTGAAATATTTCACAAGAAAAGGGCATGATAAAATTGGTAGAGTGTTATTCCCCTGAGAAACTTCCTGTGGCTAATAGTCAAATGTAATAGGGAAGGCTTCTGTTCAACCTCAAACATAAAGAGATTTCTGCAGGGACAATTCTGATGTGTGGAGGTTTTGAAATCTTGTGTCATGACATCAATGCACCCTCTCTTTCCCCAAAATCAGTATGGGGCAGCTGATGAATACAGTAGGTCTGAGCACCTGATTATCTTCCTGGCATAATAGAAGCATAAAATCTATTATTAGATATTTTTCCTAAGGATGAGTGTTGTCTTAGAGATAGTGTTCTTCCAAAAAGATGAAATATTTGTAACAATGTTTTCTTCTCAACTGACTGACCTTTTCCCCCTATATTTACCATTAATTTAGCATTTTTGTGTGTATGGATATACATACATATGTGTATATATACACATGTATATTTATAAAATAATAATATGGAAGAGTCTCATATTACAGAATCACAGAAAGGATAAGGTTGGAATAAGGATAAGTGGTTCATCTGGTCCAACCTCCCTCCTCTACAGAGTCATTCCAGAGCACACAGCACAGGCCAGAGTCCTGTTGGTTCTTGAATGTCTGTGGCGAAGGACACCCCACAACTTCTTTGGGAGATATTGGTTAGATCTCTGAGAAAACCAAAATTTTTTGTGGTAAAGGTTTTAGCTGTTGTGATTATAAAAATGCTAATTTTCACAAACTAAGATGTTTTAACAAGGGCAAGATACTTGTAATATTAAGTGCCAGTGAAGATTATTATAGATTATCATTCTCCTCTATGGGCTGATCTGACCAGCTATTGTTTCCTGTCCTTGATGTGGCATAATCATAATCACTACACATTTTTACAAAATGAAAAAGAGATTAAAGATAAATTTAGCCCTAGTTTAAGTAGGAGACTGTGACACTTCTTGGGGTAGAGCTGTGTCTGTATTTTCTTTAACTTCACTTCCTCTCTGTGCTTAGCTCCCTTTCCCTTTTTGGTAACAAATGTGATAATCAATGTGCCTTAGAGAGAGACATTCCCACTGAAATCTGTCCTGTTGAAGAAAAGAGCAGACGGAGTGATTATCTGCAAAATGTAATCAGCTTCCTTAAGGAAATATGTCAACTTCTAGAAAAGTTTGCCACGCAAATCTTTGGGATGCAAAGTATAAAATGTTCATTTTCCCTGGAGTTTTCCCAACTACTCTCATGCTATGCTATTTCTGCCTTCTTAATTGAAGGACAAAGTGAATTCTCCAGTGGCTTTGCAGTTACCTGGCATGGTCAGTGTCTGCTGTGATTTGAGGGTCCCAGACCCGTGAGCTAGTCCCTGCTTGGAAGTGCCAGCTGCTTCTTCTTATCAGAGACAATAGCATTGCTTCTAACCAAATTATGGATTAATTTGAAAAGATGTAAGTTAAGAATTAGCTTGAGGAAAACCCTTATAAGGAACTGCCTGGGGAGAATATTTCTTATTATGCTAATCTAGCTGAGAAGAGATATTTCTGCCTAGGATTTCTTCATTTTATACTGTAGAATATTTTGAGTGAAATATAATCTTAATCCAAAATTAATCTTTTGGGAAACCTGCTGGCTCACTAAAGTTGTGGGAAGAAAAGGAAGGAAAATTTTTTGGAACTGTATTGACTAGAAGAATGAGAAACACTGTGTTTTGGAAATGTAAATTAAAGTTACACTCTTAGTATTTGTGTGAATGCAGCTGGATTTTCACAAAGATGTATGCTGTTCTTCAAAGTGCTTGTGATCAGCGTATGATATTCTGTGTACTAATATATATGTGAAAAGTTGCACTCCACTCTTATAAATATCAAGTGAAATTATAAGCACATGCACATCCTTAAAAAAAACCAACTACAAAACCAACCAGCAATGAAAGACACACAAATAAAACAGCAACAGAAAGTCCCATGAAATTGTCTTAGCTCTTAATCAAATATATGTTAGGCCAAATAAAGCAAACTCTGAAATGATACCTTTCTATGAGGGAAGGGGGGACAAAAGACTAAAAAGTGGTGATTTTTTTTTCTGTGCCCTTTCATGAAGAAACAGCTTTTTGAATTTCTAAGCATAAATTCATACTGATAGTTTTACATCAGATTTGAAAAGAAAATATGTGGATGCAAAAAAAAAATATTATTTTTATTCACTTTAACTGGACTTCTCAAAAAAAATTCTGACAACTGTGCATACAGATGTTTTGGTATTCATGGTCTATTTCGACTTGAACATCAGAAAATGACATTGGTTTTGGTGCATCTATGTTGAGGTGGACTTTGTCTAGGCTTTAGGACACTGATCTGAAATACACCTGAACACACAATTAAAAGAAAACAACAGCAACAAAATAAACCAAGGCAAAACAAACAAAAAAATCCCAACCCAACAAAACCCACCACCTAAACCCAGGGTAAATGCAGCTTCTGTGTCTTCTACTCTATTCTTCCTTGATCCCAGCCCAAAGTAGGTAAAATAAAGTGTTCATCACAGGCCATAGGTCAGACGTGTTTAACATTACCAATTTGAGTAATAATTTAAGAAGTACTTGGCTGTCACTTAGGTATCTAAACAGTTGGCCTGATTTCTATAATGCTTTGCACACGAAGCACAGAGTTCTTCTCAAAGTGTGATGTCTGTAGTGGATTGTAAACATCCTGAAAGCTTGTCAGAAGGTTCATTTGAATTGTGTATTTGTATTTTTAGCAATTTCTTGTGTTGTTTGTGTGTTTTGAGCGCAAATACGGCACTATCATCAACTTGAGCCCCATTTCTGATCTGCCATAATCAAGGACTAAGATTGTCTTGTATTGTTAGCTGTTCCTTCGTTTCAACACAAAATGCTTCTCTTACCTTAGAAACACATGAAAGAGTCATTGTAGTTTTGATGTGGATGGAAACTGTCTTGAAAGCACAAGGTTTCTTTTAAGAAGAAAAAAGTCTTAAAACTAGATTTTAAATAGCTATCTTTCAAGAGTAAGGGTCTCTGGACAGGTAATACTTTATTAGATGGAAATATTTAGATGGAGGGACCAGTAATAGAGGGAGCTGGAATACTGCCCTCTTCTTGGTCTTTTGCTCAAGGGCCACCCCCACAGAGGTGGTGGTAGCAGGGCTCGTACCCACTCCTGGTGTGGAGGTACCCCACTTCCTTAACAACAGGATTTCCTGTACGTCTTCTGTGACAAGTTGTTCAGCAGAACCCTGAACTGACATCAAGTGATGGAATTTTTTTTTTTGTGAGCCTGTAGATGGGTATTTTGTCAGATCATGTGTCTTAGGAGTAAAAATTTTAAAGAAAAGTGATTAAAAAACCTCATATTTTTTGTGACCCACTAATGACCATGACATGTGGCACAGCAATATGAAACTCCTTCTCCCCCAAGCAAGTGCACACAATTTCTATAATTGGACCTGATTGAAACCTGTCTTTAAAAGCACCGTCACCTTTCTTTGGATAGCCCATGTGTCTCTGCTCACACTTGGGCTGAAAAGCAGAGCTAATGAAGGAGTTTTCCAGCCCTCAGTGCATCTGTGGCACTTGCTTTCCCTGCTGTGCTGTGTAGTGCACTGGATGCTTGTTGGCAACTTCATATTTCACGCTGCAGGGAATTGAAATGACTGAACAGACAGGAGAAGAGTTTTATTTGCAGTAGCCTGCATATCCCTAGACTCTGATTTGGCATAAAACATCTGCTTCATGATCTGTTTCAAGGCCAGTTCCCTCCTACCAACAAAGGTTGTGACTTCAGGCAAGCTGTGACTTTGCTGGTGGGGGGAGAGATTTGCCTGAAGACTTGATTTAGTCAGAATCAAAGCATTCTGCCACAAAAATTTTTATTTCAATTATTCTGAAAAAGCAGCCAAATGGTAAATGGATTAACATATTAACCTGTGAGTAAAGGAGGCCTCTGACTTTTGTCATATGGGATTTTGTAAGAAGTTGGTGTAAACAATATCTAAGTGTACATATGGCTAGGAATAAGCTTTTGTTATTGTTCTGATGGTAAGAGAAGTGACAGATTGTCTACATGTACTTGCTTAATGAGCAGAGTCAGTAAGTCAGTCTATCAGTTTCAGCTACCATTTGTGCATATTTTGCAAAGTTAACTGTAATATTGATATATTTTCTTTTAAAGTCTTAAGAAATAGGTCTTACATGATGCAATATTTGGAGATAAATTGATGCATTAAATCTTTTCTTGTATTCATAGGGACCTAATTTCAGGGGGTTTTGTCTCCTGCCAAAAAAGGTCAATTTTTCAAAGACTGATACAGATTTCTTTGCAGAAGTGTTATCTTGATCCACAGTTACATATCTACAAAAAGAATCCATGTTATTTCTTGCAATAACGTAGATGGATTCAACCTTTATTAGAGTAAGTAGTTTGTTGCTGTCTATGTACTTCATGGCCATCGATGTACAATCTTTGCAACATATGGCTGGCTTTCCTCCTCAGAAAAAATCTTTCTCGTAGCTTTAAAAAAGTAGTAATTGAATATTTGCATATATGGCAAAGGAGCCAAGGAGCCATGGGAGTTAAACACAGATGCATTTGTCTTCTACTGTTCTTAGGCTGCTTTTGGTTTAGGACTAAGAACTATTGCTTTTATGAAGCGCCTTTTTCTATAAAGTCAAAACCTCACAGCAGTGCACAGAAAGCCAGTGCTATAAAGGAGCTAAGTAGAGTCTTTAATAGAGAGAGCTAGGTTGTAAGTGTTTTTGTTCCTATGGAGCAGATAGATTTGGTTCCATCTGTTCCATATTCATAACAAAGGAGCTTACTTGCAGGAGGACTGACTTCCCGGGACTAGCATGGTAATGATCTTTTCACCACAGATTGAAAGGATTTGAAAATGGTCACTTCAGCTCAGTAGAAAGCAGCTACCATTCATAGCATTTCAGATCTGCTATTTTTCTCTAGCTCTGTTTGAAGGACTCTGTTGTGCAGGTGGGGACCAGGGGCAAGCAGCATTCCTTGGGGCTCGGTTTTGGAACTGGGGCTGTTTAACATCTTTGTCAGTGGCACGGAGAGTGGGATCAGAGCACCCTCAGGAAGTTTGCAGATGACACCTGCAGTTGATGGTCTTGAGGGAAAGGATGCCATCCAGAGGGACTTTGACAGGCCTAAAGTGGGTCTGTGCCAACATTGTGGGTTTCAAGGCCAAGTGCAAGGTCCTGCACCTGTGTCAGGACAATTCCAAGCACAAATACAGGCATGGATTTGAGAGCATCCCTGAGTAGAAGGACTTGGGTGTGTTGGTTGGTGAGAAGTTCAATATGACCCAGCAATGCATGCTTGCAGCCCAAAAAGCCAATTGTTTCCTGGGTTCACCACAAGAAGCATGGCCAGCAGGTTTAGGAAAGTGATTCTTCTCCTCTTCTCCATGTTGGTAAGATCCCATGTGGAGTACTCTTTCCAGCTCTGGGGCCTGCAATATGAGAAGGATGTGCTGGAGTAATTCCAGAGGAGAACACAAAGATGATCAAGGGGCCTGGAGCACCTTACCCTGAGAGAGAGCTGGGGGTTGTTCATCCTGGAGAAGGGTCAAGGGAGCCCTTACAGCAACTTTCCAGTACCTAGTGAGGACCTGTAGCAAAGGTGAGAGGGACTTTTCACAAGTGCATATAGTGATAGCACAAGAGGGAACTGTTTTAAAGAGCATAAGTTCAGGTTAGATGTTAGGAGAAAACTCTTTACTCGGAGAGAGTGGTGAGGCACTCGAGAAACCTGGCCAGAAAACTTGTGGATGCCCCATTGCTGGAGGTGATCAAGGCCAGGTTGGATGGGGTCTTGAGCAGCCTGATCTAGTGAAAGATTTCCCTGCCTATGGAGGGGCAGTGGTGAGAGTGGAACCAGATTATCTTTAAAGGGCCCTTCCAACCTAAAGCATGCTATGATTTTATGAAGATGTTTTTTCTGAATAAAGCAAAACAAAAATATAAGCCCTCTTCCCTTTGATGTTCATTGTCCCCCACCCCCACCACGTCAGTCAGTTCTACATCTGAGGAGTTCAGGGTGTTTTTTCAAAAAAACATGTTACAAATACAGGATTATTTTTTCTTAATTTGACCACAGTATTAAAGGCAGAAGTGAAAAATTATTTACTGACAGTCTGCTCTGGATTCAGAACAGAGGGTTCTGTTTCCTGAATTTTTCTCATGGTCTCTTCTTTCTCAGCAAGAATATTCTGTGAGCAAGAAATCTGAAGTCTACAAAATGTGTGTGAAAGTTCCTTGCTGGGTTTCATAATTAGAATGCTTCAGTTCCAGCTTTGATTACACACCTCATGGGCTTTCAGGAAAAAAAAATCCATTTTGATCCAAGAAAAAAATATTCTTGTCTCTACAGGATATTTCACAAGGGCAGAAGAGAAAAACGCAGGAGCATACCACAAGCACTTTTAGTTGGCTAAAGAACAAGTTATTCAGTGACCCCTAAGAGGTGAACTGGAAGTTTATAGAGATCTTAAAAATTAACTAGGAACACAGAACAAGAACAATCCTTCTGTGTCATTGGTTCTGGGTTTGGAGTCTCTGAAAGAAGGCTTGAGGCCCCCAGGTTTATGGTTGTCCTGGCTGGATGTTGTGCTGGGGCGTGCTGGACTCCACACCTCTCTGTGCTCCAGGACGCCTGGTGCCTGAGGCAGCTGTCAGAGTGGGATGGGCAAGCAGCAGGCATGCCTGGCCTGCCTTAGCTGGTACTGTAGCATCTGTGTAGACATACTCAGGGGTTGACCTTCAAGCCAACAATACCATATTGTATAATTGATAGATATGTATGAAAGCATCTGCTACCCTTGCTGCTGAAGACTCCAGATCAGATGGTACACATTTTTGCAGCTGTGATGCTTCCCCACATCCCTAAGTGGGAGATGCGATCTCAAATGTGGATTTTTTTGTTTGGTTAGTTGTCAGTTTCTGAGTTCTGAAAGTTTTGCTGCCACAACTCAGGGAGGAAATCCATTAATTTCAATTACTCACTTCCTAATTAAGGTAAATGACAGTGTATCCAGATTTCTTTGAAGAAACTCAGGGCATGGAACCCTCTTTTAAACATGAGAGGAAAGAAGCACCTGGTGCACACTGTCATGAAACTCTTCCAAGCTACCAGAACTATATCCAGTGCAAATATTTGTTGATGTAGATTAGCCTGGAGCTGAGACACAAATGAAAGTGGATCTTCATGATCACAGAAAGTGGGATAAGGACTGGCAGGGCTACTCTAGTAGGATGAGGCTTGAGTTCTCTGCACTCTGAGGAGTGGAGACACCACATGCGGTAGATTAGAGGCATTTGAACAATGATGGACACTTGTGTGATGGAGGGAAGTTCATTCGGCAGAACTTTTGTCCATCTCTTTTGAAGTTAGTAAGTGTCAGCAAGGTTTTCCAGTAAGTTGTTTTGTGTTGTCCTATATTGTTTTCCATAGGTATGGTCTTACACATGAAAAACACCATTAGAAACTGCTCACAGCATAGTTATACTGGTTCTTTAATTGGTTAACATGTAAAGAGTAGAGAAATAAGCTTTCTGTGCGGAGGTGTTTGCTTAGATCAGGAAGTAGCAGATAGAAAATGGAGATAAGAATTTCCCAGTATGCTTAGTCAGGTCGTTAGTGTGAAAGAGGGCCTTTTCTGGTAGAGACATAGAGTTCTCTCTTCCTTCTGAGAACAATTGTTAGAGCATTCAGGAGGAGAAAATCTCAAGAGGTACAATGTTTCAAGTTGTATGTACAAGTTTCAAGTACAATGTTTCTGATGCAGTATTCATTGCTTTTAAAATCGTTTCCAAACCACCAGAGCTTTTAAGTCCCAGTTATGGAAAAGTACACATATATGTCTCATTTTGAGTTCATCTGGGAATGATCCCTGGGAATAGGGCTAAGCATCCTGTGGTATACATTATTCTTTAAAAAAAAAAAAAAGAGGCTCAGAAGGAAATAATTTGTGGCAGAAGATAATGAAAGGTTAGGTCTCCCATGGGTGTCTTAGACTTTCCCACAGTCACAGTTACAACAGACTGTAGTCCTTTTCTAGCACTAATGGGACGTGTCAAATTCCTGACAAATTCTCCTTGATGAACCTATGGTTGTTCTTACATAGGTTGGCTTTTTAAAATATGGATTTCAAAACATGAGTAAGACCTGTGGCATTGAACACAGGGTAGATAAGTGAAAGACAGAAGCAAGGATATAGAAGTTTAAATAAAAGTGCAGTTACCTCATACACTGGACAAATTTTGACTAAAGAGAAAACTCCAGTTTGATGTGTTCCTGAATTTTTCAAGGGTCACAAATTGAAGGTTATATCCATTCTAAGGACTGGATATAAATTTCTGGCTTGTATGATGGAATGATTCAGTAGCTGTGCCTTCTGCAGGACTTGAACAAACTGGGAATTCATATGATAAGGGTGTACTGTTATTAATACAGTGCTGACATCTGTTGTGTCTGTACTCAGTCATGGCCTAGGACTGTAGTAGCTATAATGAAGTAAAAGGTCTCTGCCCTGAGAATCCTGGCGTGTCATAATAAGAGCTTCAATTACAATGGACTATCATGTGTTTTCCAAACTTTAGCTTTCCCTAATTCTTACCTGGTTTCCATCCTGCAATATTTTGGGTTTATCTGTGTAAAGGCGGTGCCAAAGTATTGCAGTGTGGCAGGATGGTGGAAATGCTGCCACCTTCCTCGAAGCGTCTCCTTCAGAAGCCGCTCTGAAGGGGTAAGGCCACGAGAGCAATCATTTCAAGTGCATGCACACACACACGGCACAGATAGGTCAGCAAAGGAGGGCCAGGAAGGGTCTTTGTGTGATGTATCCAGCGAAGGTTTATTGCACCCACTGAAGGGATCAGGGGCAAAGATGAGACCATGTGCTGTGCACAAGGTTAAGTTGGAGAGGGCACGGGGGTGGTACCAAGGGCAGGGCAAAGGGCATTGGCCTACAGGGAAGATGGGGCCAGCCACCAGGGGTACACAACCAATAAGGAAACAGGAAAAGGAGAAAGCAGGAGAAGTTGGGACATATGGGGAAAGGAGCTGGGATGGACCAGTCCTATGCAAGGCTCCAGAGGGGAAGTTTTCTATCTACCTAGGTGGAGAAAGCTCTATGGTAGAGAAAGCTCTGGAAAGCCTTGGAAGAGAAAGCTCTTTCCAAGGCAATGTTCTGGGGATTTTGCTAAGGGGAAAGGATTCAGAGGATTCCACGCTAAGGTGCTATTAGAACTTTTCCAAGAGATAAACCTTCTGAAATCTTTTGAGAAAAGGTATTATCTGTAAGCAGCATGCTTGCAAACCCTCGTGCTTGCACGTGCACTCAAACATTCAAAATTGCATTATTCTCACTTTTTTAGATTTAAATTTAAAACCTCCTAAAACTCCCATTTTGTGCTTTTTTCCGTAAATTTCCCCTGAAACTTTCCCCTGAATCTTTACATATTCTCCCTCCTCCACAAGACACAAACATACTTAGTTGCCTTGCATAAGTGAATAGGAATAGCATTTCATGTCTATGTACATGTTCCCAACCCTAGAAAAATACAATGTGTAACATTACTTTTTTTATTTTTGTAAACAGACAGAATTTACAAGTATAGCATGGAAAGTCAGAACTCTTTCTAAATACTTTGAATATAGTGGCAAGCCCATAAAGATGGACTAAAATAGAATCCTCCCCTCTTCTTTAATTATAATGTCAGCAGTGGTAAAGCTAGTAATGGATAATATGAAGTGCATTAAAGTATATGAGTTTAGTAACATGATACAATACTCACAAATTCCATGTGGGTAAACATGTTGCTTTAAAGATCACAAGGATCTTTACTAGCAAGACTATAATGTCTTTTCAAAGGATTTACTTATGTCTGGTTCTTAGAGATGGAAATTAGCAAACTGGATAGCCTGCTTGAAGAAAACCATTTTATTTCTAGTGATACCAAGGGAAAATCAAAGTACAAAAGAGCTTATGGAAAGTAAGGAGATATATTTTTCTCTAAGTGCTTTATTTGATAGTATTAGCTTGTTTTATTAGCAATTTGCTCTAATACAGTCTTAATGTAGTACAATAGCTGTGTTTGGTTTTGTTAATGCCACTGAAATCAGTAATGAGATCTGAGGGCTTATTTAATTCTAGTTAATAAGTGTTGGTTTGTTGCAATAGAAAATACTACATCGGTCATTTATATTGGGCTAGTGCAGAAATGTTAGCACTTATTTTAAGGTATGTAATACAGTTTGAATTTATGAAAGAGGAACCTTCTTATATGTGAGAATCACCTGCAAATATTTCATGTGGAAGCAACTATATGGTCTATTTTTCATTCCTACCTCCTTATTTTTCACAAGAACTTACATGCAACTAAAAGCCCATTCAAAATAAGATATGCTTTTCTTTTATTTCCAACAGAGCTTTGTTTGTTTTTTAATGAGAAGAAACACTATAGAAGCAAAACTGATTCTCTGAGAAGCTCAAGCTGCAGTTAGATGACAGCTTCATTCTAAACATAAATGTTCTTGCTTTTATGAAAAGAAACAAAGGTCTTTGCAAAGAACTTTGAGCTTTGTTTTCTTACTGGTTCCAGGCTCAGTTGAGAGGAGCAGTGCAGGCACAGTTGGATTTTTCCAGCATCTGAAACATGTGTTTTGTTGGAGTCTTTGAGGTGTAAAGGGTACAAGCTGCCCTGCACTGAGGTTTTGCTGAACTCAACTGGACTCAACTTGGGAGCACAGATGATAAAAGTATGACTACAAAAAGCCTTTGGATTGGATTCAGAGTGTTGCCTCATATGAGCCCTCAGCTGCTGTTCACCTCTGGTGGTGTCCAGCACTGAAGAACTGTGCTTTGGTTTGCTTTGATGTTCTGCACTAAAAAAGTCTGACTCCAGTACACCAGCCAGGCCAGCAACAGACAAGGCTTGTCATTAAATTCCCCCTTAGAGGAGAAAAGGGACCTTCCTGAGAGAGACATAGGGCTAGACCCTGTTAAGAGGAAATACTAAACAAGTGGCTTAATAGAATTGGAAGTCCATTGTTCACGTCTCCTAACACACATGGCTGGTTTTTTTTTTTTTTATTACTTTGATACAAAACATTTTCAGCCTCTACTGCCTTCAACCAGAGATATAAGCTGCAATGGATTAGAAAATGCAAGAAAAATTATATTCTTCCTGGCCAAGCAGTTGCAATGGGACAATTAATTCAGCCTTAAGTGCAGAAACAGTAACTCTGTATTGCTTTCTTCCAAGAACTCTCACTAAAATAGTTTGTCTGGCAACTCATTTCCATTTACTAGGTTATTTTTAGTAGGTCTGAGAAATATAGTCACTTGTGAGATAGGCCATAATAATGCAGAGTGTTTACACAGTGCAATGCCTGTGCAAATTATGTATAAGACATTAGGAAATAAACATAGCATTTCACAATCTGTTTGTCGTGGACATGGCTTTTATCAAGGCTTTTCATCCATGCTGTGTACTTTGTCATTTATATTTTGAATAAAATGCAGAGTATAAGTCTGTGTTTGTGTGTAGGCATGTGTCTATACACATACAGAGATGCAAAAATGGAATACAGATGTAGTTGAGCATGCAAGAGTAGTGTGAAATATGCATTTGTATTAGGTGTCCTAATAATAGTGGGGGCTTTAAAATATGCAATTGGAAATTCCAGTATCCACACTACTTTTACTTGTTTAAGCTTTGCTTAAGCTTAAGCTTTGCTTTGCTTAAGCCATGAGCAGTATTAGCTGTCACCTTTCATGTTTGTTTGTGCACATATTTATTTATTTTGTTTCCATTTTAAGTTGCTTTTTTTTTTAAGATTTATGAGTGTTGTTGGCAGTCCTGGGTCAGGAGGTTCTTCAGTTTAGATTGTCTCTCTGTTGGCTTGAGATTTCTGAATCTTTAAGGTGCTCAGTAATTTTTTTTTGTGTTCTCATCTTGATTACAGGGATGATAGAATTGGCTAGAACAAAGCTACCAGTAAGTTTAGTCATGATTTATTGAGGAATTGTGCTTGATTATTAGGTCTGAAGAGTGACTAAGTCATAGTCATTCAGTATTTTAATTTTCTGAGAATGGAATCATGTGTGTGCTACCAGAACAAATCTTTTGCTGATGGGTTGGAATGGAAGAGCAGGAGTACAAAGATTTTTAATTTAAATTCAGGTATTGGTAAAAGAAGTGGTTTCTGTAGAACAGTATTTATCTATTTTAATTTTTCTTTAATTTAATGTGTACGGGAGAAAATGATCTTTAAATCCTTTCAAGTAACTTATTTTTTGCTAAATAATTTTGAAAAATCCTGTATTGTTCTTAGATTGCGTCTTACTTCATGTATGCACATGGAGAAGTGTTTTATTGGTTGATTTAATTCTAGCTGACTTTTTCTATTGTACCATTTATGCAAATTTGCAACTTTTTTTCAATCTAAACTGTGAGAAGAATATTAATAACTAATTCTGCATTTACCTGGCTAATTTGCATACATTTGTGTTGTATGGTAAATCACATGAAAACCTACAGGGGAAAGGCTGAGCTCCTCTAACAACTAATAGGCTATTTTTTTCTTCTGACTTGCACAAATTGAGAAATATTGCCTGTGGCAAACATAATGGAAAACTGCATTTTTAATGCTCTCATACATACTCATTTCTGTACAAAGAAGGAAGCAGATGACTCTTCTTAAAACTTTCTAAAGCTCTGTAGCTGACCCAGGATATTGAATGTTAAAGTGCCTCAGGTTGGTGGAGTTATGATTTGCAGGTTGTATAAGGTTACCTGGGCATTGGATTTGACTAATGGGAGTGCTATTGTGCCTGAAAGGGCTAGAGTCAAATCACAGCTATAAGTAGTTTCTTCTGAAGAGATTGTCAGTAAATTACAGGTCTAAGAGAGTACAAGGACTGCATAAACATGGGTTTCTGATCTACAACATCCAGCATCCTGTGTACTGGGTTGCTGCAGGTTCTCTTTGTGGTGTTTCTCCAGGTGCTTACAGAAGTTAAATATGCAACCCTTTTGACTGGGTAGTACTTTACTCAAGCTGTATGCATGTGACATCTTTATCTATTGTGCTGGAAAGTTCAGAGTTGATCCTCTATTGGCTTCCCAGTCTGAAACAATACTTCTGTTCAGTGGTTGTGGTTGGGAAGCACTTACCACTGCAAGAGTTTGTGTAACAGGTGCTAGTAGTAGTACATCTGCAATGAACTGAGGTGAGATCTTGGCATGATTTCTCAGTTCTTGCCTACAAGGAGACCCTGTTTACTGTATTTCCTAGCAGACAGCAGAAGAAAACATCGATCACATTTTTCAAAAATACAATTAAAACATTGCCTTGTCTCCTGTGTTTCACAAACAGTACTTTATAATCCCTTCAGAGAATACTTCAAGTGAACTGGTAATAGAAACTGAAATACAAAATAGTAAGAGAATTGCCATCTGCAGAGTATCTGCAGAGGCATGGTGAGGGTGTTGTGTTTCTGCATAGGGAAAGGATGCTCTTTAACAGTGTCCCCCCACTCTAAACAAAGGTGCTGTTGGAGTGCCTTAGATAAATGGAGCACTATTTCCAGCTGAACCAGTTTTGCTTTTTAATAAGGCCCACAGTGGCTTGTGCCATGAATGTTAAATGTCTTCGTAGTGCTAAAGGAAGATTTGAACTGCATTTGTGATTCCTTTTTTTCTCTATATCTGGACTTGCATTTTAGGGAAAAGTGCAATCCTGTAATTAGAAAATTAAGAATGAGTGAGTAGGCAAGCAGAGGCTGATTACATGTGAATATCAATAAGTAGGATGGTTGAGACACTTTAAATGTGGCATCCTGATAACTTGCTTTTAGGTTAGAAACTTAGCCTCAGGTATTTGCCAGCAAAACTGTTGCCTCTTTTAGGAAAGGAAATAATTAGTGCTTTTGTCACATCAATAGCAGGTCCTGATAATAAAATAAATTTGAAATTTTAATTTATTTATTTTTTATGTTTACTTTTTAATTAGCTTGTTTGGTATGCTGATTGGTCCATATCTTGATGAGTCCTTTAATGAGTTTTGGGGATTTATCATAGTAAATTGAACTGCATAACTGTTTTCTGTATATGTTACTTTTTTTGTTCTGTATCTGCAGCTTTCTGCAGTCATTGAATAACTGCTAATTGTTACCAGGCTGAGGAAGGACCTAACCTGTTATTTATATCTAATATATTAATAATGTACCATGTGTTTTCCAGCAGAGAACTACTTAGGAGTGAGATGAGGGAGTTCTGTAATTTTTTTTATATTTAAATATAGCTAGCAAATACAGAAATATTTATGGTTTGGCTGTAGATGAGGAGAGAATAATTTTCATCACTCCCTTTCCTTACAGGGTATAAAAATGATAGCCAGAAACGGTTCAAAGACGAGAAGTTTTCCCATCTAATTTGTAATTATAGGCTGTTTTCAGATCCAGCTTGGACCTAGTCCTGTGTGCAGTAGTTCATTGTATGCTTTTTTCCCATTCAACTAATGTAGATGGAATTCTCATCTGAAGAATACAGAGCTCATGACTTAAATTTCTTCTCAATTGTGGAATTTTCCTATTTAAAAAAATAGTGAAGAGATCAAACCAGTTATTTTTATAGTCATTGAGATGTTTTCACGTATCTTGTCATTTCAGAGGGATTTTAGTGTTCACTTGCTTCTTACCCCAAGTCTTTGTGTAACCATGAGGTCTAAAACATTTTCTTTAAGAGAGGGACCCAGGACATTTTCATTCAGTTGCTGGTAAAGGTGAGGTATGGCAGGGGAGGTGGGAAGTATCATAGAAATTGTAATAACATGTAGGAACTAGCAACACTTCAGAGTTCCTCTTCTGTTTTCAACTGTGATTCTTCCTGACACAAACTAAACCAGTCAGATCTTTTCTAGTCTAATGTCATTAATGGAAAAATAAGTGGATATGACCTATTTTGCTCCTTGTAAGGGAGTTTTTTCAAAGGTTTCTTTTTTGTTTTGCAGTAAGGAATCAATTGCCTTTTTTTTCCCTTGGGAATTCTGGCTTTTGAAATGGAAAGTGTTACTTGGGACAGGTTCCATTAGCATCAGAGGCTTCTTGTTCTCAGAACTGGCCTGTATTTTATAGCTAATATCACCTTTAAAATGGGCAAATAGAAAAGCCTTGTAGCAAAGCCTTAGGGTCTAACCTGATTTTGTTCAGGAAGGAGAAAGAAATTCTTCATTGTACCACCTAGAAAGGACAACTTCTCTTACACTGTAGCTAATTTCAATGGAATGTAGCAAAACCAGCAATCTGAGAAGCAGCTTTAACAGATCCCAGCTGACTAGGAACCGTTCTCTTTCTCCTTTCCTGACTCTTTCCAATGGGTGATACATCTGGTCTTAAAACAGAAACTAACATTGGTGTATGTTTTTTATTTTAAGATGAAAGGGAGAAAGGAAGAGGAGGGAGGGTGGAAGTAAAAGAAAGGAAGAAAAAAAATTGATTGCAGTCATGCATCTTGGCAAACAGCATTTAATTTCTCCAGAAGGCCAAAGAAGTTGCAATGTATCCCTTCATCACCTTTGTCTTGGTTGTTAAGGAAGATGGAAGTGCTGAAAAATGATACTTGATTTTTTTGGTAGTCATTATTATTCTTTCTAAAGGTGTAAAACGCTGATTAAAGAGAAATCTTTCTGAGTTTACAGCAAACATTGACAATACATAATTTCTCTGGAAAGAAGAAAAGCACTATTTCATATTTCTTGCTAAGACTGTGCCAGTTCTGGAGTGATGATTGAAGTGCAACTGTTATGGTTGCAATAGGACAGTTCTTCATGATATACTCTAAAGTTTCAAGAGAATGTAAAGACTGGTGGAAAATATTTCAATAATGAATGGATTCTAATATTTTTCTTCCCAAGAATATGGCAAATCACTAGCTGTTATTTGCTCCTACGTGTGTGTAAATATTATGTGAATATATGAACTTCAGTGTACTAGGCATCAATTTTTTGTTTTTCCAGAAAGAATAGATTTTCTTTCCAGATGGGATATTATTAGCTTCCAGCTGTCCTAGCTAGTCAGATATTCTAGTTAGTCACTGACTAACAGAGTATTCTAATAAACAGCAGTTTAAATAAGCAAACCATGCTTATTTTATGGACATAAGCAAGAGCATGTAAGCATTAAAGCAAAAACTTGCCTTTAAATAAATGTGTGCCATAATGCACACATTTTTATTTTTATTCTCTAATAATATCTGGGCAGAAAAAACGTGTCAGTAATAAATTTACTGTAAGCATTCAGTTGTGTCTTATGTTGCAAATGTGATTTTCACCTGTATCCTAGTAATTTGGTAATCACTATAGGATTCTTATCTTTTGAGAAATCCACAACTGCCTGTTTAGTCTTAACAAAGTAATTACACAGTTGCATATATTCAATAAGGGCCACCAAAATTATACCATTTCCTGAAGATAGCCACAGAGTGCAATATTGTGCCCTAAATAACACATCAGTTACTGTAAACTCAAGAGAGGGAAATTTTCTGACTTGGTAAGATGCTATAGTCAAAGGCAGCTGTTAACTCTTAGCTGCTTGGCATTGTGGATGGAGAGCATAATTTCTGCATGCTTTTGGGTTTTGACTAAAAGAGGGGAACAGTTTTTCAAGAACTTTCAAGATGCAGAATTACAGCATGAGCTGTATTAGATTCTTTACTTTGCTCCTTTTTTGTATTTGTACTGAATTTGCTAGTTCTTGGTAAGTTCTAGGAAAAATCAGATGCCTATCCTGCAAGCACATCATCAAAGACTTAAGAAATTTATTTCAAATCAGTTGAGGAGCCATTCAGATGTGAGCTTTAAAGAGTTCATATACCTAGGTATAAATGGTTTTAGTTGTTTGTCACACACAAGGGCAGAATTTATAAAAGTGGATGAAATAAGGGTCAAAAGAGGAAACTAACATCTTACCAGGCCATCATCTTTTCTAGTAGTGGACATTTAATGCAAAATGCAAGTCATTCTTCCCTAATACATAGATTTTGAATGCAATGAAAGAAAAGCACTCCTCTGCAGTGCTTCAGGTAATATTTTTAGCAATAGCTTTTGAGCAGTTTTCAAGAAAAAAATGTGAATGGTCTTTCACAAGTGAAAATCTTCATGCCCAAGTTGCTTGGTTGTGCATGTTGAATTGTGGGCCAATGTACAGCATCAGAATTGCAGATATTGAGGAAATTTACCAGTGTGTAAATATTGGCAGACAGTGCTCGAGGGATACCTTGGTGGTGAAAGGCAGTCATATTTCCCCTATTATATTGTATTTTGTGGCAAGAATGGTTATAGAATGGAAGTTATCACAACAGCACTGTTTTCTGTGAAATAAGTAGGTGCTGCCACTAGACCTATGCGGGTGACCTTTTGCGTTGTTAGGGCTAGACATATTTCCACTTACTTTTTTTCTCCTAATACACTAAGTATACTTAAAAATTAAATACTTTATATGGGAAATTATGAGAGAGGGCAGCAAATAGGAACAACCTGATTTTGGTTTGTTAGCTGTATAACATGGGGGATCATGTTTTGACTGAAGTGAGATAAGTACTTTCTCAGTAAAGACTGATGCATGTGGAGACTGAGTTTGCTGTAAAATTTAATGGTTGTAGTTCTACTTTGCTGGAAGTATATAGACAGTTCCATTTTTACCACTGCCATTTTTGATGTAATTCTGGGGTTTTTTCATCCCTTTTTGGGTTGTTGAAGTCTATGGCCTAATATTTCAACCTTAGCTTTCCTTTGAGTATTCTATATTCTGAAGTATTTTTTCAGTGTGGACACATGCATTATAGCAAAACCCATATTAAACAAGCGTTCAAGAAAAAGGTGTGGAAAGGTGAAAGGAGGTAATGAAACATTGAAAATAGCATGTGCTTCACTTCTTTCATGTAAAATAATAAAGGAATTAATTTGAACAAAATCTGCAGTTATTATATGCTTTTGGATAATCAAGGCTACTTTATGCACTTGAAGTCCTTGTGTTCAGGGATTGAAGTGTGTCCAGTCCTTCAGATGAAGGGAAGAGAAAGAATATTTTATTTCAGCACAGAAAATATTTTGGATTTTCACTCTTTTACTCTTCCACTTATTTTTCCTTTTTCTTCTTTTTACAGCTTCTGCGATCCCAGATAATGGAAGGAGATCCTGCCTAAAGCTTAAGGTGTTTGTGCGACCAGCAAGTAAGTTCTTCAGATTAAGATTTTGAAGGTGGCTTTCTAGCACCTTCTTTACTGTGTGGTCTACTACACAACAATTTTTTTTTTTTACTGTTAAATCTTGTATCTGTTCTGTACATACAGGAATGTTTGTGTTATGATTTTCATTGTATTTTCTTATCATTTTTCATAAAGCTTTGTTTTAATTACTTGGCAGTTGCTAACTTGTTTCTTGAACTTTGTACAAATGGAAGACTTATACTGGCATTTGGACAAGTGCCACAGACTTTAAAATATGAATATGCTTAATTATGTATAGTAAATAGAGGAAAAAAAGAGAGGAAAAAAGGAAAGTGGGAAGTGTAAGGGTGTTTCACTAACATATTTGGCTGTTATCTCTATTTTTATTATAGACAGCTGTATGAAAACTGTAGGTGTTCATGATCGTGTTTTCGATGTTAACGACAAAGTAGAAAATTCATTAGAACCAGCAGGTTAGTATGCTTAGAGAATCTCCTTTAACAAATGTGTGTATTCCTCTGGTGCTTTAGTACTTTTTTCCTCTTCTCTCTGCATGCTTTGCATGGTACAACTGCCCTGCTTTTGCACATTTCTAGCAGTGATAGTACAGCTTGTGGTATACTTCCTGTATCCTTGTTTAATGCAGGGAAGTAAAAATGTTGCTTTATTTGTTTTTTCAGGGTGACATGGTTTAGTGAAATTTGGTGTGTGCCAGTGTAAAATTTCCACCAGTATCCTGGAGCCACTGGCCCATCCTAGCCAAACACTCAGCATATTGGCAACACACTCTATTTACTAATTGGACCCAAAGTTTTAGAAATTAAGTCAATGGGCACACTTCATTTGTTATGTGGTTTCAAAAGACTTTCAGAAAAACAGGACCACTGCTTGTTTAATGCCAGTGCATGACACAGGTATGCAACTAACTGAGTTTTTGTTTAATAAGAAACTAGTCCTTTATAATTATATATAGTTGTGTGTATGCTTGGTTAGGCAAAGTATCATTTTAGAGATGTGCATGTACGCACACTCACACATACTGATATATAGGTAAATATATAAATACAAATTTCTCTCCTGCTTTTATTGAAGCAAACTGAAGTTTGGGGGGCTTTCCTTGCAAAACACGGCCTTAGGAATGAGGATGCTCTTCATCTGCCCAGGGCAAAGTTACATTAACCTCCACCATCCATCAAGCTAACCCGTCTCCATGTAGAAAGTGCATGTGTATTGTTTGTGTGGCTGAAGCTTGTGACAGATAGAAATGTATATAATTCTAGGGGTATGAGTAATCCAAATTACTTAAAAGGAGTTAAAATTAGGTAGGTATGTAGGAAAAGTATTTGCAGTAGTGGTATTCATTTTATATGTACCTACACCCTGCTTACATGTTTTGTAATACATATTAAAGCCTTATTAATGAAAATAAACTGTCAAATACATAAATCTTATCAGAAAATATGATACACATATAATTTAGCACATACCCTAAAGAACAGATTACTGAGATTTTTTTCTCTTACGCTATTTGAATATGAAGCAACATTCTCCTTGTGTATAGAACAATGTATTAATTTGTTGCTCTTTTTTATATGCATATCCTTTAATTAAAATTCATTATTTAGACATAAATATAATAAGGCTTTTACAATTTAGCTGATTTAAATTATTTACCTATGGATAAGCAATAGAATTTATTATTTTTCTTTAAAATAATTTTCACATCTTTCCTAAAAGTTTGGAGTTTGTGAATCAAAGATGTTCTCTAAGTAAATCTAAATGCAAGGATAGTGCACTTAAATTGGCTATATTTATACATTTATTAGCAGCATTCTTCTACAGAAGACACTAGGATGTTCTCTCACTGTCTCTACCTGTGAATTTGAAACTCAGTGCACTTTCTTACATTTTGTGATTTGGTGAACATGGTCTAATTAATGTGTCTGATACTGCTTGCAAAAGAGATTGTCTGAGTAATCCATGCCTAATTTTAGTAAACATGATAAATTTTTGTTTCAGCAGTACTTCTCACTTCCTACTGATTGGCTATAACTAGCTAACATCATCACAAAAGCGCATCATTAGAAAGCAGCAGGCAAACCAGGCAAGCAAAATCAAACAAAGAGCATCCTGCAGTCTAAGATGAAATACTATTTGTGTTACAAGGGGGAAATAATAGCTTTAACTATTTTGTTAAGGTTTGGTAGCACAAAATTCCCAGTCCTGATATCAATGTATATTTGTATTATTAATTGGGCCAATCACCATTAGGTAATCAGTCACTCTTAGATGTGCCAGCTGCTGTCACATTTCTCTGTTGTTGGTCTGTTAGAGTTGCTGCTGGCTTGGTGGATCTTGTTGCATGTGTTCTGTGTCATGTACTAATTTACATGTCTCTGATGAGCATCTTCTGCTTCTGTGCTCTCCCCCAGCCTGCCACGGTCTTCTTCCACAGTAGACAGAAGAATCAGAAGGCAGGAGGGTCATATTCAGCAGATTACTCACTGTCATCTTTCTTGTAAAAATCACCATTTATGTGATTTTTGAGCCTTTGTAATTTCACAGGTTTTGTTCAAAAATTTGTAGGAATCTGCAGCAATTGCACTTTCATAAGTGGTGGAAGTAACTGGCTCTATTCCTATTCCTCCCCCTCTCTTTACCCTTAATAATAAAAAGGGAACAGTCCTTAAAAATTGCAGCTGTGCATATCTGAAAGTTATACCTGAAGCATGGGATATAAGGCTGTGTGATTTGAAAAATTCATGGCTGTCAAAATAATGTTTTCTTTATTGCTGGAATTCCCAGTGTTTAGTAGTGACCTTCTGGATTTTACTCAGGAATCTTTTTGTCTTCATCAATTGTCTTCAATGTTTCAAATAAAGCAAACCCTTTTCCACAGGCCTTAAAGGCTGTACAGTTTTGACTCTGCACCTCCAAGGAAAATCATATTTGTAAAATTATTTTCATAACTTCAGATGAATCATGTTCTAATATGTGAGTGCAGAAACCTTGCAACAGCATTGAGAGAAAACCCAGATGATTTCTCAAAAGAAATCTCTTAATGTTACATGGAAATTAATTCTTCTGTGAAGAATGGCTTTATAAAAATGGCATCATAGAATGTCTCCATATTTTTCATTTAAGAGAAGTAATCTTTTTCGCTTAGTGCTTTTTCATTGAGTTTTTCAGCAGTAGCCAGTGTTCCAGTTGTGGCAGTATCTGATAGAGAGAATGAGGATTTATTACTGCAATACAGTAGTTCTGCCCTATTGTGTTTTAGTGCTGACTCACTGATTAATTAGGCCAAAGTTGTTGACATTCAGTGTTGCAAATTCAGACTTATTTGCAATTCTAGAGGTAGAAAGTAATACACATCATTCTCCTCTGTAGTTTTAGTTCATCAGCAGTGAGTAAATGTTTCTAAATTGGGAAGAGCTAACTTTAAATATATGAAAGGAGGTAGAACTGACAACACAGGGGTATTTTTTCCCTGTAAGTTCTTAAATATGTTTTAGTTGAGAAGCAAGCTTTTGTGAAGTACTCTCTTGTCATTGCAGTGTCACCATAGTACAAGATTGTAACTCAGAAGTGAAATGTGAAACAGCTTTTGGTATTGACGACCACTGAAAGTAGCATTTTCAGAAGCCAGCGTTCACTGGTATTTTTAGATTCCTTTGGAATAATTCTGGAGGAAAAAGACGAGGGCTTCATTTGGGTCCAATATGCCTGGGAGGGTCTCCTTGCCATACATGGTGCGGAGCTTCAACTTAAGCCATTCCAGCCAGACTTTCCCACTGGTACCACAGAATCACAGAATGCATAAGGTTGGAAGGGACCACTGGAGGTCATCTAATCCAACATCTGTACACAAGAAGGTCCCCTAGAGCATGTTACTAAGGATTATGTCCAGATGGTTTTTGACTATTTCCAGTGAGGAAGACTCCACGCCCTGTTTGGACGCTCTGTTCCAGTGCATAGTCACCCATACAGTGAAGAAGTTCCTCCTCTTCAGGTGTAACTTTCTGTGCATCAGTTTCTGGCCTTTGCCTCTTAGGCTATAGCTTGGCACCACAAAGAAGAGATGTCTCTTTCTCATAAACATGAACATCTTTACAGCTAATCAGTGCTTGCTTTTCATACTTTTGCCTTGAGCAGAACTGAAACCTGTTGATAAGCCTTATGTGATTATAGCATCAATTAGTGCTGGAGAAAGTGCATGTGATAAATTGCTAATTCAGTTTACTGTGCATCTTGCTGTGTAACTGAGCTGGGCCTGAAGAGCCTATTAACCTAAATTATGCTAAGTGCTCTCCTGATCTGTTCTAGGTGTCAAGGGTATGAAAGGGGGGGAGCTTGCCTGTAGCTAAAGCCAAGTAACGTGAAAGGCTCCATGACAAAGCAGCATGGTGATCCCAGTGTCCTGACTCCTGCTTCCCATAGTGCCTCTAGCTGGAACTGCTCAGGTCTCACCCAGTGTAATCCTGAAAGTGCAGTTTTTTGAGATGAGAGTTTTTTGAGAATTTATAAGAGATTTTTGACATCTCTTATAAAATAGGGGGCTTTTTTCATTAAGTAGGTGAGATACCGTGCTGGAAACTTTGGTGTTCTAAAATAAACTTACATTTTGAGGCCACTTCACACTTCCTAAAAAGGTTTGGCTTTTTCCTTTTATTTAGAAATTAAAAACAAGACCTGATTTTTTTATGATAAACCTCAGACTGATTGCTTTTTGAATAGCTGAATTAGATAGCTTTGGATATGGAGGGCTTTGCGGAAAAAAATATCACTGCTATAACAACACCAAAGTTGATTTTGACTTTGCCTACCTTTTCTATTTTACAAGCTCTGGATTTTAGGCTGATCTTAAGTTTGCAAAAACTAAACAGGGCTTTATTATGTATCATATATTTAATATTTGCTATCTTATTTTCTGCTGCCACTAATGCATAAGCATGTTTTCCTAACTCAGCTGTTTTTTTTTTTCATTAGTTCTAGCAGCATATATGTAACTCTCTATTTTGTGTACCATGAAAGGTAGTGAGATTTTCCAGACTGAGTATATATTCTATAAAATTGGTGACTGTCATGTGTTAGCCTTTAAAATTTTGTTTCAAGCAAGAAGGAATGATCTTACATCTCCTGCTCATCCCCAGATGCAACATACTTCAGTGGAAATTTTGTGCAAGGAAGGGGCATCTATGCTTGGGCTTACAGGCTGTCATTTCAAATTCAGGAGCCAAAATCTGTAACCAAATAAGGGGACTAACTGCAAAATTAATTCTGGGCATGTGCGACACTTTTGAAAATCAGGTGGTTTTATTTAGCTGCCTCCCAACTGATGTTGCTATCTAATGAGACATTCAAAGCTAGAGCCACAGTGTTTTACTGAAGAGGAATCTTTCATTCTTCAGTTTGCTGAAATCCGACTTACTTTCTGTTCCTCTGGTCTTCAATGGGAGTTTTGCCAGTAAGAAATGCAGGACTTGGCCCCAAGTTGGTTAAATAATGAGGTATTACATGCTTGTGAAAGTCAATGACAGCACAAGGTTCATTGCTTTATTTCATAAAGGCACTGAAATCTACTTACAGTTGTCGGCTCAGTGAGAGTTTATTAAGGATGCAAAATCTCATTGGAATGTATGCTTTCTGTTTGAACAGATGATACCGTACATGAGTCAGCCGAGCCATCCCGTGGTGAGAACGCGGCACAGACACCAAGGATACCCAGCTGGCTTTTGGCAACTCTATTGTTCCTCCTGGCAATGCTTTTGGTATTATAGCACAGTATGGTCCGACAGCCTGTCACAGAAAATATCAGGGTCTTGGAACATCAAAGATCCACCTAACTGTTCATCCCAGGAAAGGGACTTTATTGTTTTTGCAGATGTCAAATTGTTATTTTTCCCTTTTCTTCTCCCTTGTAGCCTGAACTCAGCAAAAATTTGAAGGGGATAACAAGCTTCAGCACCCACCCCTACCTACCCTGTGACTTTCTTAACCCCTCCATATAAATAAAAGGACTCCAAATGAAAATGCCAAACTATAATAGTGACACTAGTGATTCTTATTTTCCTCTGCATTCTCCTTTAAGAAGTCATCTCTGTTAGCTCACTGTGTCATCTGTATGTGGACGAGAAAGTGTAGTGGCAGATGCAGTCAGTGAGGGATAAGGGAAGTGACTGAAAACCTGGGAGAGTCTTTCTCTGTGATACAATATTTATGCCTTCTCGTTCAGCACTGTAAGATGGTCATGCAAGGCATTGTGTCACCATGTCAGGACTGGAGGGGAGATACTAAGAATAGACATAATATAACACCATTTCCTCCAGAAGTTTCTAAATGAACAGGCTTCTGAAAGGGGAAGATGATATTTCTTATAGGACTGTCTTGAAACGTCTTTGACAGTAAAATTTTTGCTCACAAGTAGAAATGCTGTCTTTGGTGAGAGGAAAAACTTAGTATTTAGGAATGTTAGCACACAGCAAGCAAGGTCAGATTTAGGAAACTTCACTGGGGGTGTGAGTGCCTCTGTTATTTCGTTTTAAGGGGATAATGCACACCGGCTTATTTTATTTTAAAACAAATCACCGTGGTGCTAAAATTTTTTTCTTGAAATGCAGAGGCACTTTTGAGAATAAAGTGACCTTCCCCAGCGCTGACTTAATAGCTGATAGCTTTGGATGCTGCTCTGGGTGTTAATACATGCTAAAAGAGGACTTCGGTGGCCAGAGGAAACATGTTTGGGACACAGGATCTCCAGTGTTCTCTCGATTTGTCTCTCCTGTAAGCTCCTCAATCATGGGAATAAATCACATGTAGAAGAAGCCAGGGCAGTCTAATAGCATTGTTTGGTGGGGGGAAAGAAAAGAAGTGTGGAATATGAATTCAATGTTGATTTTTTATCTTTTCCCCTTCCAGCACAGTTTGAAGAGTAGAGGAAACATGTTTATCAGCCAGAGATAAAGTAGATGGGCTCCCAAAGACTTAACGAAATATTTTTTTAAAAATCCACTAGAATAGAAAATACATTATTTAGATATACTTTATGCTGAGAGTGAGTATATATGCTTGTCCTATTTAAACATGCGAGAGAAGTGGTAACCCTTGATGCAATTAGGAAATGGGACTGTCTTGTTTGATGGAATTAGGAGTGACCCTGTTTAAGGAATCGGAGCCTTGGGTAACAAAACTTTAAAAAGTAATTTGCCAGGAAGTGCAAGCCTTGGGGTATTTTTTGGCTAGGTTGCCACGAAATTCGGACTGCTAATCGTAATCAGTAAAATTTCAGACCCAGACTGAAACAGAGCTTTTCTGACAAAAACTGTGGTAATTAAGGTAAAGGTGAAACAAAAAATGAAGCATATTTAAGCAAAACAAGATTTTTCTGTATTAATTATGAAGAAAAAGTCTGCTGTAACAAAATTGAGTGATGCCATTAGTGGACACCACTTCACAGACTTTTTATTTTTAAATGAAGAAAAGCCTTCCAGAAATTGAGGCAGGAGAGAGGAAAATAAATTTGATATGTAAAGGGAGGTTTTATGTATGTTGAGCTATGGCCTGGGCTTGCCTGATATCATACATGTTCATGAATACAGTACTTAGAGGAATGCAGAAAATTTGCTGTAGTGTGAAGTGCACAGAATGAAGATACACAGTCCAAACAGTGAGGGAAGTCATCATCTCATTGCATGCTGTCTGGTACTTTGCTCTCTTTAAGGTGTATATACTTGATGCACACACTAATACTTTCTGTAGGTAGGAATTAAAAAGCTTTGGATAAGGTGAGCTTAATCAGAATGCACCTTATCAAATGGATTATTAACCAGAGTACAGATAATATTGCATGATGTGTAACGATATTAAAATGATTTATAGTAATTGCAGTCACACAAGTAGTGCAGATTTGATATAGAAATGGTGACATTTGTCATCCTTTGTCTCTGGATGATGTTGAAGAGGCACATTTACCCACGGCAAAGGATTGTCACTAGCGTTACTCCTGATGAAACTCACCTCTTCATATTGTCCCAGAGCCTTGCTGTATATGTGAGGGGCAACACAAATGATGATCCCCGGGCTGCCCAGCATGGCTGGGAGCAGCGTTCCAGGCACTGCCAATTTCATACTTTATGGCATTAGGCAATCCCAGTCATATCAAGTACATAAATGTTGGTGGGTTTTGTGTTGCGTTGCAAACCTCTGGATGCTTTAAATGCAGATGTTGCTGAAAACTAAGGAGTTTGTTGCTCCCTTACCCTTCATCTGCCCCTGCTCAAGTCTGAGGTACTGATTCTCCCCAGCCTAAGTGGGTTACTTACACCCATGACCTGCACTCCTGGCTGCCAAGGGCATTGCAATGTAAAGCAGGCAAAATAGGGATCAGTCAGTTTAGTGGATACTGTGTATCCTTCAATAGACAAGGTAACATTTCGTGTTAGTTTAGAATATTGTTTTGTACTGTACTTACCTGGATGGCGAAGGAAAGACAAGTAAAACTTAAAGCTGTGTTCTTTAAATTCTGTATTATTAGCAACCTCTGTTGTATATAGTGTTTGATAATAAAGTATTAATTTGATTCTTATGTCTTTTGTAAGTAAGAACAATAGACTTTCAGGATATTAAAATCACGTGTTGATTACAAGACAGAGCTTTGAAGCATCAAGTGTGATCATGGCTGAGAACTGAGAGACAAGTGGCCATGACCCTGCAGCATACAGGATTCATCTTTGAAAATCGTTCATCTATTGCAAGACTTCACAATGTCAAGACCTGGAACAACATGACTTTTGATGATCAGTGTTCTGTCCTCGGTGTTTAAAGGTCTTATGTTGGAGCCCTGTGGTTTCTGTGTTAGTTTTGTTCTTTTGTATCATGTTTGTTTCTAAAAAGGCTTTGGGGATATAACAGCTTTTCTGTTATTTTGTTTGTTTGTTTCTTTTTAATTTGTATTTTTTTTCCTCCTGTTTTCCTTCTGGATTAATTCCCATGAATAATTTTTTTCCAGAAGGGATCTTGCCAGTGTCATGTGCTATATATGTATGTACTTGGTCCAAAAGAAATAGAAACAAATTTGGGAAGTACTGAGAGTAGTTGAGTAGGTTGTTTCCTTTCCTCTATAATTGTGGAAGGAAAATGGTTGTATTTATACATGTTGATTCCCACCCCTAGCCCTCAAAACTGAACTTAATCCATTGCCTTATGAGCGCAATGGTTCAGTCACTTTCAGAGGTTTAGAGTATTAACTCTTCCCCTCTTTTCATTACACTTGGATTTTGTAATCACCAGTTTTAATGTACAACCCTCCACACTTCTCTTCCCTCTACCTGCCCTGCCTCCTCTCCCACCCTCCTCCTTTTTTAATTTGGAGCTGTGAATGGGCAGATCTGTTTCTGGTCTGGCATCACTGAGTTTTTCCCATGCATTCACCCTCAAGCTTCTCAGATGTGAGACAAATCTCCCTACAACAGGCTTGCTGCCATTGTCTGTACAGTTTAATAGATGCTGGCATGTTGGAGGTTACCCATGAGTCTGCGAAATCCGCTTACCATGCTTACTCTTGACACCCCATTGAAGACACTCATTGTGTATGCATCTGGGTATGAAAGTCCAGCTCAGTGTGGTCCTGTGCTTGTACTGCCCTGCTTTGCAGTTTCTTTGCACTTATTCATTGAGTGCTGTTTTTGAAATGCTTACATTATATAAACTTAAAAGAAAATGTAAAAAAAAAAAAAACCAAACGCCCTGCCCCATAAGATCTGTATTTGTATATACACATGTCCGTACAATTATACTTAAATAAAATTAAAGATTTTCATCATTTTAATTGGTTCTTTTAGACTACATTTTTGTTTAATTAACTGCATTTTCATTTTGTGGGCTGTTTGTACCTACCTTACCCAGAATCATAGAATGGGTGGGGTTAGAAGGGACCTTTAAAGGTCTTCTAGTCCAATGCCCCCACAGTGAGCAGGGATATCTTCCACTAGATCAGGTTCCCCAGAGCCCATCCAAATTGACCTTGAATGTATCCAGGGACAGGACAGGAAATGAAAGGAGTATGAATGGGAATGGGTGAAAAATGCACATTATGGACACAACAACTGAATACCTAGAGCTGTAACTACCAATGTCCTGGCAGATACCTGCTCTTCATGCTTTTTAATGTGTTTAAAGCTCTTCCACTACTTAAGAGAGTAAGGATCTGTATCAGCTGTGTGCATTACATCATCACTTTGCCCTGCTCTGGGCCTTGCAAGCAATCTTCCTCCCCTGGGTAGCAAGTGGTTGTAAGGTGCAACTCACTTCTTGAAGAGTAGATCCAGCCCCAGAGTTGTGCAAACAGGGCAGGTGCAGTACCCCTCTTCTTAGGGGGTCTCTCAGACTGGTAAAGAGATGAGGTTGGAAGTGGCTTTGAAATATTAGCCATATCTTAATCAAAAATGCTCAAAGCAGCCGAGCCCAATGAATGGGAGAGTTTGACAAAGGTTTCCTTCTGAAGAGGTATAAAAGTGGAAGCAAGAATCTGGATGGCTTTCTCCTCCTCCTTCCTTAGAAGGAAGAGGCTGTCCCCAGAGGCTGATGTGGTAGTGCCTCTTAAAATGTACAGGACTACATTGGTGTTGGCTTGTGTTCAAGTCTGAAATAGTTGTCTTTGGCAGTGTCTGCTCACTGCTCATATAATAGATTGAACCTGAGAATTTGGGTCATAAAAGGTGGGGAGCACATACCAAAACCTGTAGTACATGCATTGTGCATTCAAAACTGCTGTAATTATACTGTGTTAGCGTTAAACTCACATAAAGCTTTTTATTATATTTAATTAGTTGACGGGGTAGCAAATACTAATTATAACTTATTCTAACCTTCTTTAAAAATGAGAAGTGACGGTTTGGTGAGAAGAAAAGTGTGTCTGAGTATTTGAAACAAAGAATTGATGCACCATTTTTTTCCTCTGGAGCTCTGATGTTACAACCAGGAGAGGGTTACAAGTGACACATGTTCAGTATGTTTTAACATAATACCCATGTCCAGAAAATATCCTGCAGTCTGACACACTTAATAGCCTTTGCTCAGAAGACACTCTGCTTTTGCTGAGAATGGTATTTGATTTCATTTTTCTGCCTTAGTGTGCACAATGGGCCTTTGTACTCCCTCATCTTCCCTTCTGCAGAATATTTCTGCTCACAGAATACCTCTGAGGGCATTCTTAGGAATATTCGGGCATGAATCATACTGCTATAATATGGTTGTGTGCCAAAGTGGTTTTATTCATTTAGAACAAAGCTTTGATTTATACAGGTTAGAGATGTGGTAATCAGCTGGGATGGTTAAATTTTTTGCAGGCTTTAACAGCACAGGAATAAAAAGTGCCTCCTTCCTTATAACTCTTATTTTTGTTAGCATTTGCCCTTACTGGAAAGTTTAGTTTAAAGCCTGATTCAACTTTATATTACAGGTGTATGCATAAGAGCCCAAACCAAGACTGAGTCTTCACTGTAAATGCTTCAGTGCAGACAGCTCTTATATGTGGCTATTTGTGTTTGCTTTCAGCATATTTGATTTGCTTCTGCTAATCAAATGACCTGAAATATCACCAATTTGAATTTTTTGTTGAAATTTTTTCTTAGACCACATAGAAGCTTTTAAAGCAAAGTCTTCATTGGATGAAAAAGTAAACTCTAAGAAAAAAACTAAGAGATACTACAAAAATTGTTGTGCTAAGTAGGTTTTCTGTTGGTTCCCTCCCCTGGATAAATCTGTTAGCTGACTAATACTGTCAGTCATATTTCATTTAGAAGAATTCAAACCACAAGAACTCTTGCAGCCACCAGCACATCTTGAAACACTCATTTTTTCTATTATGGTTCTTCAAGCAAGTTCTTGTGTCATTTGATTACACAAGGAGTATAAATATGAGAAATTGCAGGGTGGTAAGCTAGATGTGTGTTTGGAGGGAAAGAAGAAGAATTTTCTGTTTTCCTAGCACTTTGTGATTGCATACAGTGCTTTCAAGATCAATAGTATAGAGTGATTTCTAGATGCCTCTCCACCTTGTTATGTATCTCTGAAGGATGGAAGGTACCTCCTGCTGTATATACAATCTCAAGTGTCACAGTTCTTGGACACAGCCAGTCTCTCAGTTCTTATGTTCAAAGCCCGCTCTCCCTAAGTGCTATTTTGTGGGACTTGCCTGCTTACCAATATATACTTTCCAGTACTAATTTTAGCATTTAAATGCATTTATCTATCCACAGTCAAAGCACTGTTGAGAGTACTGAAGTTTTTGTCTGGATGGTAAGTGTAAAAGGAAAGGTGAAGTAAACTGATAGGATACAGAAGGTGTAAGTATCCCTCTGATCCTTGTTCTGCTGAGAACCAATTTTGCCTTTTTTTCTTATGTACTGTAAGTTAGGATGTCTCAACTAATTGTTTGACTAATCACTGACCACTAGTCCAAGAAGTTTATGAGGCTTCGGTTTTTTTCTCTCATCATTGCCACTTTAGCTATGGCCGAACAAAACAATAAGAAGTCGAGAAACTGAACACAGCAGAAGCAAAGAATCTTGAGGCCTAACATGGCAACCCTGATGAGATACTGAAGTCTCAACCCATTAACACTGGGGTATTGGGAATAAGTGGAGTGTTACATATTGCAGATGACAAGCTGTGGTCCTGCAGCAACTGTCCTTGTCTGAGGAGAGTCAGAAGAATCAAGACCTTGGCTGGGTGTGAATGCCTCAGTGGAAACTTGGCATGCTGTGCATTACTTAGCACCGCATGTATCCCAATGCTTCTGTTCACCACAATGAGGGTGGAGAAGAGGTGGGGAGGAAAGAGCTTTTTCAGCCACAGATGGCTGAGCAGCAGTGGGAAGTATACAGCAGACTTTAAGCCCAGAAGTAGTTATTCGTGTAAATTGCCTGTAAGTAGACTTGCTTGTTTGTGGAAATTCATAAAAACATGAAATAGAAAACCTGGAAAGTGCCTGATTGTGTTCTCTGGTCTATTCTTGCAGAAATCAAGGAAAGATTTCCCATTGACTCAGGCCAACATTGCTCAGTTTTGAAAACTCACTAACATTTAAAAATACACACCTCACCTTGCTATTCTAAAACAGGAATAACTTGGAAATCTTGCACTCTGCAAGGCTTCTCCTGGAGCTGCTGCATGTGGAGCTGACAGCTCAGGATTTTGATGAACCAGGCCCTCGTGAGAGGTCTACCCCAGCTGCTGAGTACTCTGTGTTGCAGATGTTTTAATGGTAGTTTTTAGAATTTGTTTTGGGAGTAAATTTTTTTTTTATCTCTGCCATCAAAGAGATCTTGAAGCTGGAGCCTGAGTGAAGAGTATAGATACAGTGACTTTCACAGGTGGAATACAGCTACATTTTGATTTAGCACAGCTGCAGAGAGAAGAATGGTAGTTCTACCTTAAGAAAGGATTGAACAGGAGTGTGGACCATGCACAATGTTAATGGTTAGACTTTAAATGTGAGGCAAAGCCAGATAAACCCATGCAGCATTGCTTATCATGCTTTCTACTTTAGTTTTACAATATCTTGGTTCTTGCACATAATTGCATTACAAAAAGGCCTTGCATTCCCCTTGGCACAGAAGCCAAAACAAGTGTGCATATCATCCTTCTTGATGAATTCATGCCCCTTTTGTGGTTGTTTATTTCATTAGTTACTCTGTATTTATTTGCAGGTAAAAAGAAAGGAAAACTCATGAATACTTCCTGTGCTCTGGTCTCATTAGCCAGATTTCCTCAAAACTCTTGTACTCCAGAGAAGTTTTGCCAAGCAGCTGAATGAAATGCACATGGTATGAATATTTATGCTGCTTTAATGATCAGATTTTTGCATCCATGAATAATAAAGGTTTTAACAAGAACAGATAACAAGATTGGCACAGAACAGTGAAGTGGTTAATATAGCAACCTCTCTGTTGCAGGATTCCCCTGAGAGCAGCAGACTGAGCAATCTTCCTACCCTTCCTCTTGCTCTAGCACCAAAATTAGTCTGATGAGACATGCAGATCCTCCAGATAGCTTTGCAGAAAAGCAGGTGTTTTATCTACAACTGGTTCTATAGCCACCTCTTTCATGCTTGCTTTGAGGAAGTTCAAGGTTTTTGACTAAAAAAGGGCCTTAAACTTTTGAACACCATTTTTATTTCAGATGCTCTCCAGCAACATTTGCATTTGAATCTGAAGCTGCCACTTCACTTTGTCTTTTCAGCGGCAACTGGCTGGCAACTGGCTGACAAGTGTTTGCATGATTCAGAAGTTTGGGGGCTTCAAATCAAAGCAGCACAGTTTTCATGAGTTGAGATAGGAAAGGGTAATCCTCTCAACTCCCTGTGCCGGCTCAGTGATGCTGAAGGGTGATGCTTTAAGGTCTTTATTTGGTGAGAAACAGGGAAGCTGCAAAGCCCTGAAGACCACAGACCTCATTTTACTTGCCTATATCCACAGGTGGTAAAAGCCTGATCTCTTCAGTATTAAAATTATATGCTCTAAGTTCATTATGGCATTGTGTTTAGAGGGGACACTGAGCATTTTACCCTCTGATGCTTTTTAGAGCAAGAGTTTATTGCATGTTTACTATACCCTGGTGTGCTGGATGTGTGGGAGCAGGTGTCAGGTGATGCATGTGTAGATAAGCAACATCAAACCAGCAAACTTCCACTCAGAGGATATGCTCATGCTTTCTCTCTCAACTCCTCCCTGTGCTGGCTGTGCTGTTGACAGTTTGCTTTGCTGCCATCCCAGCTCAATGCAGGTGTTGGTGGGGATCCAGGATAAATACTCTTGCATTCCATATTTTTGCCACTTGAAGATACCAAAAACCATTTCTCTGAACTTTGATCTTTGGCCAAACCTGTCCTTCAAGGTTGATATTCAGGACTGATAGTCAAGGTTGCCTGCCACATTTTACTACACATCTTGTGAAGATGGCTCAGACTGGGCCACTGATGGCAGCCTTGACCTCAGAGTCAGAGCTAAAAGATTCTTTGGGTATGAGCTGGCCTAGAAAAGCTGCCTAGGGCTAGGTACTGCAGCCTAGATGAGTTAGGCAGATGATATTGCAGATATTTGAGAGAAAAAAGTAATTAAATAAATCTGCTTTTCTTAAAAGAAAAAAAAAGAAAATAAAATTTAGGGCTGTGAGGGTTTCAGTTNCTTCTCTCCCTGAGAGAGTTGAGGAAAGAGTATTTTATAGACGGTGAACTGACTGGAATTTTAGATTTTGCTTCTTTACATTGACATTGGGAAGATATGGTTGTGGGGGGAGGAGAAGTGTTCTGAAGGGTTTGTTTTGACTTTTATTTTTCCTTTCTTTTAGTTATTCTTAATAAACTTTCTTTATGCTTTCTTGAAGTTTTGAGCCTGCTTTCCCTTTCTCCTAATCCTATCTCAGAGCAGAAAATGAGTGCACTGGTGATTGGCCAGCACTGAACCCACCACACTTAGTGGTGCATTGATTGGAAAAAAATTCTAAAATTGGAAAATTCTAGAACTGGCGAACCAAAACCACTACAAAGGCAAAACAGTGACTTGAAGTCACAGATGAGTGCTTTTAAAAAGTTTTACTTAATTTTATTGATTTAATGGATAAACAATCAGGGAAATATAAGAAGATTTTAATCTTAAATGCAGACTAAAATAAATAACCATATTGCCATCTTCTGCATGTACAGGTTTATTTGGTGTTACACCCAGCATATTGAAAAGAAAAAAATCCTTCAGATTTTAAACACTAAAAGGTTTTTAAAGTATTTTTAAAACTTCCATCAAGTGACAACAGGCTTGCTATGAAACAAGTAGGTCCTTTTTTTTCTGTGTGTTTATACATGTCACACAATCAGTATCATGGAGTAAGTTATCACTGACAGTATAATCTGTATGTCTTGTCACTGCTCTTGTCAACTGTTTGTTCTTTTTGCATCCTTTCAGTGAAAACTTGTCCCAGAAACCACCATGGAAGCTATTTACTTTATTTCAAACATAATTAAAACAAGAAAATTGCAAAGGAGCAAATAAAAATCTCAGGCACTACCCTAGTTTCACCTCTCTTAGGTAACAGATAACTGTCTTAAAGTGGGGTTTAATAATCTAATAAATCTAATAAATCTTCTGTTTTGAGATGTAGCAGTTTGCTACCTGCTTCTGCTTCAGAAGGCTGAGTACTTTACCAAGTCTCTGTATTTCCCCTCTTCTCCTGAATAAACTGTGAAGTCTGAAGAAGTTACCGTGGGCAAAACTGGAATGAAAACACACATCTCTGCCATGTGAAGCACCTGTTGTATTTGCAGGAGCAGGGACACACAAAACCCAGGACAAGTCCTCATAGTATATATCCCAGCACCAAATCTGTGATTGATGAATTGGAAAATGATGGTTTTAGTACTGGAAAAAGAAAATACATGCAGACTTGCAATGAAATTGGGAGGGGTATGGGTGGGGGAGATGGGAAGCGAAAGAATGTCCTAATTGGATGTCCTACAGAGAAGTGAATAAAGAGAACCAGTCTTGTGGTGAAGCATCAGGGCATGGAGCTTCCCAAGAAGAATCATCTGAAGGAGGAAGAAAACACACTGTGACTCACTGGGAAAGTAGTTTCCATTTGGAAAAATTAGGCAAGAAACATTAACATGCCAGATTTGGGAGCTGTTTATATCAACACAGTACGTTGCTTATTGCATATACAGAATGAGTGATACCAAGTCTGCCAGCTATCATGCCTCACCTAACCTCAGAGTATTCACTGTTTGACAAAAAGAGCAAGAGAAAAACAATGCAAGTGTTTGAAATCTAGCAATAAACAGAGAGAAACTTTCTGAACTGGTCATCTGGTGCTGTGCTGTGATCCCTGGCTTTTAACTTCTCATGTGTCTTCAACTAAATTAGGAGAGAAGGTAGTGTATCCAGTAGAAATTCTATCTAGAGGGTATGCTGGGAAAACTCAAATTTAAGCACTGTATCATCAAACAAAGTGTGTCTTGTAAACAATCCTAGTCTAGCTACTAACAAATACACTCACACACCACTGTGCTGTGTGTACACAGCTGTGTAATTTGCCTATCTGTTTATTTTCAGGGAATTGTTAATTCTACCAGTAAGATATAAAATAGAAACTTAGGGGCAGAATTGGAATATTTTGAAACACAGTTGTTGAATGGACTGGGAGCAAGAATAGGTAGGAAACCACAGCAGAATAAAGAAAATACATTGGTTATTCCTTGTGAGCCAGCATAGTCTCTCCCTTTTACCCAGCTCCAGCAACCAGTCACTTCTTAGTAAACAAGCTCGAGAGAATTTCTGTCAGTAACAGTATGCTGCAGGAGAGGTGGCCAGAAGAGGTCCTGTGACAAACTGGTTTGGGCAGGGTGTGAGGTGTAGATACAAACATGTGTTCAAAAAGCCTTTCACAAAGCTCGTATGATAGACAAGCTTTTAATAAAGGAAGGCGACCATGGCTGTGGCAAAGTACGTTTTTATCAGTAAGAGTGCTCCAGGCTCTAAGGAACACTGTAAACACTGTGGCAAGCCTGGCTATTGAACATAGGAAAGAGAGTCCATTTTGCCCAGAAAAGTTGACTGCAACAGGATGAGGGCCCACTAGAGGCATGCGGGTGAAGACAGAGGCATTCTATGGACTGCCAAATTTCCAGTTCATCCCAGTCTGAGGTTTTCACATATGAAGTTGGCCTGGCACTCAACTTGGAAACAGGGAGACAGGAAAACCCCCTAAGACAAACATAGTTTAGCTTTATGATCAGAGGTTGGCATTACTCCCTGGCTGGTTCCCAAGAAGATTTTAACATGCTATTTTTCTGCTCCTTCCGCTCTCCCCACCCAGCCTGTTTCTTTGAAACTCCTGATACATTGTGGTTAACTTTGCTTTGGCTACATTTTTGTGTTGGTGAAGGAAGGATGGAGCATTTTGTCTAATAAGTAGATATGCCCCAAATCAGAAAACTCTCCTTGTAAGATATATGTTACGTGAGTAGAGGACAGTCACAGCCAGAAGAGGGCAGTGACAAATAGTGTGGTCTCTAAATGACTCCTAGGCACTGTGTCTTGCTGGTCCAAAGATCTGTTTTTTTTTTTTCCCTTAACCAGGATACATTGGCATCTCACTGAATTTGTTGACTCAGTGTGATTTCCATCAGATGGACAGTGACCTTGTTTTCTTCTTCAAGGCTTTTCTTTAAGTATTGTTACAAACTTAATTCTGTGCTGTCACATCAGATGCAGTTTTTGCCAGCCCCATATGCTAAGAAACACAACTGGGAGGCTAAAACCACTTGTGATGCCTCAAAAAACACTCATAACAAATCTCTCTAAAATATCCTGCCAAATGGCATCTTTGTAAATCTCACTGTCTAACATCACAGAAGGGAGCAGACACTAGAAGCTCAGTGTGCAGAAGAAGGAGCAATCACCAGTTACCCACCTGAAGCAAACTCAGAGTGCTTTGCAGATCTGCCTACTTTGTTTCTTACATGGCAATATAAATCCTTTTCAATGACTGTTAGAACTTAAAACTTGGAATAATAGGAATGGCTGGAAGGCATAAAAAATTAACTAAGAGTTTGAAAAACACAATATAATTCTACAGTCTGTAGGCAGTCAGATTGGGCTATTTTAAAATTAGCTGCAATTTGCATAACATATTTTACTGTTATATTTCAATGTCTTTATTTATAGCCATGTCATAACAATGTAGGGTTTTCTTTTTATTTTTTCCTTCGGCTGGAGTTTACAATGTGTATGAAAACTGAGTCTAAGTCATGCATTGTTTGTTCCAAAAACATGAACCAGACAAAGAGACACTGAGATGTCCCAAGTTTAGAACACCATTTGATATGATAATTTCAGCCTCCAAGAATTAGTGTCACGAACTCTTTTTTTTTTTGCCTCTTAGCTAAACAAAGCAAACCTTTTGGAGTAGACTGATAGTTTGAAATAGCCAACTATGTGCACACACTCCAGTTCTAAATTAAGGCTGGCCAGAAATCTGTTCAAACAACATGACACTTTTGTTTTTTACATATTCATGCAGAAATAAAGAAGGCAGTGAATGCCAATGTCCTTCAGAAACAGTCAGCTACAAGCCCTGAAAATCACTACATGAACACATTGCTGCAACAAAACAGAGAAGAAAAGGTCATTTCTCTGCATTTTTTATTTTGGGAGGATTTAAACTCTCCCAGCACAGATACATCTTTGCTTTCCAGTAGAATTGCCACTTAACAACAGTTCTGAACCTCACATCAACAGGGATGGCTGAACAGGAATTGCTGGAATAAAATTCTCAGAGGCCATGTGTATGGAGGTTTCAAACTCCAAAAGCTGTACTGGAGAGAACATCTCAGCCTGTCAGGATTTGATGCATAAGCATATTGTAGTGAGACAGATGAAAATAATTTCTGATGGATTTGTGTGAAACTTTTCCTTTGTCCAGCATGAGCCCAGATATAAATAAATGTTTCAAACAAATATATGTGTTAGACAACTCCGTAGCTTGCTGTTCTTCACCACTCTTCTGTCTCGTACAAAAAAAAAAAAAAAAAATCAAATCAACAAACAAAAAGTACCCCAAAACCAACCGAACAAAAAAGTTATGAAAATGTTTCTAAGAAAATTTTGGTGTGTCTCTTCTCCATTTTTCTGAGGAGTAAAGTTGAGAAAATGTTAATGACACAAATGTGAAGCTGGCAGGTTGATCTGCCCAATGGCAAGAGTAGATGTCAGAGTTGCTTCCTATAAGAGCAGCAAGTCTTTCAGACTGTGTCTGATAAACACAGACCTTGGGTCTCTTATCCTTCTTTGTTTGCTGTCATCTTGATCATTCATGTGACAGAGAGAAAATACAGAACGAAAGCAGGCAGAACAGCAGCGAGAAACAGAGAGGGTGTACATATTTTGTCAGGTTTGAATTTCAGCATCTGACCAATTAACACTGATTCCTTGGATATATTCATGTGATATAATACTGGGCTCTGTGTCATCTGGCTGAATGGGCTAATGGCAGCATTGCTGTGCTAGGGCAGCAAAACAAAAAAAGACTTGAACAAATCTTCCTTGTGTCTTGGGAGCCCCGAACATTAGACACAGTGTCCACACAGGCCACTAGTCCACTAGTGCCTAAAACTGTCCTGTTCAAAACTATATCCCTGTGCTCTATTCCTATGAAGAAATGTTCTTTGTTTTCTACAGTCTTTTTATATTGGAATAAGCCAGTTTTATTCTGGCAGAAAGGTCCTTGGAAACAAGGTGAACAAGGTTGCCTGCAGGTCATTATCCCACTGTGTTAGGTGATCATTTACGTGTACTAAGATCTATTTTTGTGGAAGTAGTCAAGCAGAGGAGACAATAGCCTGTTCCTGTTTCAGTGCTATTTTCTTAGCTAATGAGGTAATGGGGAGAGAAAGTAAGTAATTTTTAATGTGCAATTCAAATATTGGGCCAAACTCCCTCCCTCCTTCCTTCCTTCCTTCCTTCCTTCCTTCCTTCCTTCCTTCCTT
>VXAX01000507.1:72265-140932 GCA_013399835.1 Leptocoma aspasia | reverse complement strand
TCCCTCCCTCCCTCCCAAATACAAGAAACAAAAAAAAAACTAGCTCCAGATCCTTGCATACCAAGAGATAATCAGGCAAAATGAAGAAAAAACAACTCTGCACCCTGCCAAGTTCAAACAAGCCCAGCTGGGGATTAGCCAATGGAATACGGTGCAGCAGGCACCAGACCTTTTTAAGAACCTGGTGTCTTCTGTGTTCTCATTAACTTGCTCTAAACTTCCTTGGGATGACCAGCTGTGGTGGTTTGACACTATCTGGACACCAAGTGCTCACCAAAGCCACTCGATGCCCTCCTCAACTGGACAGGAAGAGAAAAATACAACAAAAGGGTCATGGGTTGAGGGCAGGGAGGGAGATCAGTCACCAATTACAATCAGGCAAAACAGACTCAGTGAAATTATCCTAATTCATTGCCAAAAAAATCAGAGTAAAGTAATAAGAAATAAACCCAAATCTTAAAACACCTTCCCACACCCCTCCTTTCTTCCTGGGCTTACCTTAGCTCCCGAATCCTTTATCTCCTGCCCACCAATGGCACAGGGAGAGGGAAATGAGGGCTACAGAGCCAGTTTGCCACACATTGATGTTCCTTTCCCCTGACTCTCTTCCTCTGGTCCAGCATGGGGTCCTTCCCATGGGAGATGATTCTCCATGAACTTCAACATGACCTCTTCCCATGGACTATGGTTCTTCAAGAACTGCTCCAAAACAGGTCTGTTCCACAGTATGCAGTCCTTCAGGAACAGCCTGCTCCAGCATAGGACCCCACAGGGTCACAGTTCCTACCATGAAACCTGCTCCAGCGTGGACTCCTCTCTCAGTGGGTCTCCTCTCTCCATCTCCTCTCTCCTGCCAGGAGCCTGCTCCAGCATAGGCTTCTCCAGGATCTACAGCCTCTTTTGAGCATCTCCCCACTCCAGTGTGGGGTGTCCATGGGCTGCAGGTGAATCTCTGCTCCCCATTAACCTCCCATGACTGCAGGGCCTCAGGGGCTTCACCACAGGCTGCACCACAGGCTGCAGGGTAATCCCAGCTCTGGCACCTGGACCACCTTCTGCCCCTCCTTCTTCCCTGACCTTGGGGTCTGCAGACCTGTTTCTCCCACATATTCTCACTTGGCTCTCCCAGCTGCTTCTACACAGTAATGTTTCCCCCTTCTGAAATTTGTTATCCCAGAGCAGCTACCTACCATCACCAATGGCTTCAGCCATGGCCAGCAGTAGCTCCACCCTGGTGCCAGCTGGGGTTGGTGTCAATGGACAGGGGAAGCTTGTGACAGCTTCTCACAAAAGCCATCCCTGTGGGCCTCTTTTCCCCTGCTGTGTCAACCTTGCCACACAAACCAAACCGTCATCCACCCCTGCAAGGGAAGAGTATGGATATTTCAAGTGACAGGGTACTGAAAATGCTGTCCACAGATTCTGCCTGAAGTTCCTAACAGATGTTCCTGTCGGACCTTTGCCAATATGGCATTGCTTGTGATACAAATTACAATTTGAACGTCTAAGGAACATGTTACACCAAACTGCTGAATACAGTCTGGTTCTTCTTCCTTATCTTCCTCTCACATAGGATTCTGTGACTTTTTATTGTGCACATGCTGAACAATGAATGTATTCTCAATGTTTTCTCAAACCACCACTACGGCACCAACTGAAATGTCTTTTCTTTGCCTTGAAACTGTTTCAGGTGAGGAATAGATGCAAGGGAAGGAAATGTACTTTTTTATTCAGCTCATGCTTGCAAAAGTTGTCCTATAATGTATGTACCTGCCCAGTGTCAGCTAGTGTAAAAAACCCAAACATGAATGGTAATCTAAGAGCTGCAGCTTGGTGTAAATCTATGTGCCAATGGGGTTCTGTCAATTTGCCTTGATAAATATAGGCAATTCTTCTATTTTTGTATCATCTGCTAGCACTATAAGCCTTAGATAGTCTGAATGACCTTGGTGTGGTAGGAGAGCTATTGAGGATAAAATTCCAGTGCCAGAAAAACCTAAGAATTTTTGTGTTATCTCTGAGACACAATCATACTCAGGGTGACTTCCAGCCATCAGTGTTTCTGAGGTAACACAGGATGAAATCCTCCCTCTGCAACTGTGGTCATGGGCTTGTAAATTCAGTTGTTTTAGGGGATGGAACCTTCTGTGAATTATAGTGCCAGGGGCACTAAACTGGTAACACAGACCAGTCTTGTAGATATGAATTTTGATTTCATCTCATGACTCCTGAACGGCCAATACGTGACATAAAGCCATCATTAATGCCACAACAGGTGACATTAAGCCAAATATAACCACTTCACAGTTTTAGATAGCAAGCGTCCTAAGTCAGTCTTACCCAGTAAACTGTAAGTAAACCCAGTAAACTGGGCAAGATATTCAGAAATTGGGGCTGGCTGGGGGTAGAAACTTGAATAGAATGTGTCAATTCTGCATTGTTATGTGGGACACACTAAAAGATCTAAGGAGGTCATGTTTAAAAATAGAGTAATAAAATTAGTACAGTGCTGTCTGCCCTGCTGGACTGATGTGACCTGACTTGATGAAGCTGCACATACAGAATAGCTTTTATTTTTAGGGCACTCTACCTGGGATAACAACGACTCTGCTGATAGTGAAGCAGTGGGTATAGTTTGTCTTGATGGCTGGCACTTATTCTTGAAAAGAACAGAAGAGCGTATTTAAGCTGTCAGGCCTTAATTGTTTCATTAAGTAGTGGTACCTTTTGTACAAAAGGAGCAAGGGAGCTGCTGAAAGAAAGAATGATGAGCAGCAATTCTAGAAGGGTACAAAGGTGCTGCAGGAGTTACTTCTCTTCCTTTATTTCTTCCCAGTTCATCTCTGACACAAGGAGAAGTTTCATTTTTTAACATAATGACTGTTATTAAAACCAGCTTGAACAATTTCATGAGCACTGTGGTGTATATCTCCCATGCCTTTAAATATAAATGAAACTAAATAATTTTCATGCCTCTGAATCTGGCTTTTGTGTTTCAACATCTAATTTATTGATGACAAAGATGACTTGCATTTCTAAATATGTCTTTTGTCCTGTAGGATGCCAAAGTTCTTTTAGAGACAAAACATATATGTATGAATCATGTATGTATGAATCACCTACCCTGTAAACCCTGTTTAATCACCTCTGGGGTCTAAAGTGTTTGACTCTGCAAAGTAACACAAGAAATAATTTTGAACTAGAAAATAAAGAACATTAATCATATTAAAAATGAAATTATTACAGAACACCCCCACATCTGAGAGCCCTAATAACACAGCCTCTAAGTGGGTAGTGGCACCAGTGTTGACCATCAAAGGTCTGAATTTACATGCTGTCTGAAAGGACAGCTTTGGAGTATACTTATGCTGCAAGAAGTACATATTTTCCCCTTCCTTGCTGGAAGGTATCCTGAGACAGAGAGGTTTGATGGAAGTCTTTCCCATTGTAAAATAGAGAAACACAGCTAACTTCCCACTTAGACAGACCCAGGAATTCAGAGCCTCTGCAATAAAGAGCTGGTTATATTTCATTACAAAATCTGATCCCAAAGGTAGGTGGCTTTTCTCAGTCATATTATTCCACACACCCCTCCCACTGAGTTTTTTCCTCATATACAAAGGGTGGAATGTGATTAATGTCAACTCAACTCCCGCACTTGCTACTCTGGAGAAACTGAAGGGAGGACTTTTTACAGGTGTCCTCCTTTATCCTCTGGAATTGAGATGTCAGTAGCTTGGCTCTTTCTCCTGTGTGGGCTGTGCTTCTCTGCCTTTTAAGATGAGTTAGCTGATTTGTTTTGCATTCCATTTTTTAATTAGTTCCTCTTAAGTAGGGAGGAAAGTTCTGAAAGTTCTTTGAAAGTTTTGAAAGTTCTGAAAGTCCACTTTCATTCTTATGGGGTTTTTCGGTGGTCCCCACACAGCTGGGATCCTTCCTCCTGGGCCCTTTGGAGGCAGTTCCCTTGTGAGTTCTTGGCAAGCATGAAGAACGAGCAAGACTCTGAGTTTTCATAGCCTTTGGTCTTCATTTATTTTTTTGTTACCAGAAGTCTAGTACACTAGATGTAGCACATCAGAAGGCAAGGCACAAAATGGAGCAAAATGTAGCAAAAAGGAGAGCAAACACCCAAAACCAAGGCCTTTTAAAGCTAATCAGTCCAGCTACTTTCTAACACGTATCTTGTTTTTACTTTTCTACCAATAACTTCTATTAATCTACTCATGTAGCACCTATGCCACTGCTTTCTCTAACCAATTACTTCTTGCCACCAGTACTACAGAAAATGGAGTGGAAGAAGAACAAGAAGGAGAGGAGACAGCACCCAAAATCCTCCATCCCCTGATTCACTCCCATACTAAAATCCTAAAACCCTAGATTCTTCACCCTGTGACAAACTATTACTATTACTGCTGCTACTGCTATCTAGTTCACACCTGTATGCTCCAACTCCCAAAGCCTTGGCATTTTTTTCCCTAGGACAGAGGTTAAAAGCAATGTTCTGCTGAGGATCAGGGCTTCCTAAAACTGGCAAAGAAACATTGTCTCTGCCCTGGACGCCAACAATTCTTTTCTTCATGTAGGCAGACATACCCACAGCTGAGTTATACAAGACTGAGAGACCCTGGGTCTGATTCTCATCTATAATGAAGACTTAAACATATTGTTTTGACAGTGTAAAATGGTTAAAACCATCCCTAGCATTTATCCTGCACATGCCAGAGTACTGAAAAAGGCCTGATTGTAGGCAAGGGTTCGGCTTTCTGGTACTTGAAGAATAATTTTAATATCAGCTGTTTGTTCTGGATGGTATGGTGTGTCTCCTGCTTGTTTTCAGTAATGGGTCTCCAATAGACATATGGGAAGAAAAGTTTGTTCTTTGTTCATCTGCTTTGGAGAGCTACTAGAAGAGCAGAGTGCAAGAGAGAAGGAGGAACCCTGCAGCTTTCCACCAAATGCCCACTTTGCACAGACTCAAATTCAGGGCATCTATTGATTTTAGTTCAGTCCTCACAATTTAAAATCATGAGAGGTCTGAACAGAGCAATGAGAAGAGGTATATCATAGAGGAGATTGGTCAAAAGACATGAGAATTCTTTTGAAACCCTCCTCTGGGACTGCTGTGTCCGAAAACAGTTTTTAGAAAGCTGCTGCAGGGAGCAAAGTAAGTAAAAAGGGGAAAGACTTTTGCAGAGAGAAAAAATGTGTTCATATACTACAGTGTTATTACTTGTTGCATTTGCATTTACAGTGAAAGAGCATAGGAAAAGAAGGTGAGTTGCAAGTCCTTAAATTAGTAATACAAGGTACTGGGCAGGGTTAGCTTTCTCTAATGAGCCTGCTACATACAAAAGCTGATGTCAGTGTTTTTTAGCTCACTCCACCCAGAGGTCCAAGCCACTAACTTTTGCTTTGAAGTTGAGTTGCAGTTTCTGCCAGGTGATTCATAGTGATTCATTGTGTTGCCTAGACCAGTGTGATGCTTACTTGGTAATTTAAAATCTTCACAGTCCTTTAGATCTACATTTTAAATGCTTAAAGTGTTGCAGCTTATTAAGGTCCTAGGTTTCTGTCTAAATAGGTGTGAGCATTATTTTGTAATCAGATTTCTCTTAGTTATCAAAAGGTTCATGTTGTGCCATGATTAGGAAATGCTATTGTTACATATCCTACATAGTTAGGGTGTGAATCAATGTATAGGCAGTCCTAAGCAGCTGATAAATATGCAAATCCATTGAAGTTCAAGTATTGGAGAAGGTGGAGAGCATGATGAGAACTTGATATATCAGATTAAGCATTTTTGTTCTTGTGTTCTTTTGTTTTCCGGAACAGATCAGAACATGTTCTGTTCTGTTTACTTCGTAAATTTTGAACACCTACAGTTTTTGGGTTGGAAACTATTCATTTGGTCTTGGACTCACTCTACTTCTGTTTTGTGCTCTGAATTCTTAAGGGTTAGTTTCAGAGATTCTGACTATGTTCCTGTGCATTAGCTCCTACTCTCCTTGTATCTTTTTCTTAGGATACGTAGCATGGGATTGATGTCCAGATTAAAAATCTGAGTTTAGCTGTCAGCAATAGCTTTTGAACAGTAGACCTAGTGTAGGTGCCTACTGTAAAATCCATGTGGCTTTCCAGATTCTGTTGACCGGATTCTTATTGACTATCAGGGGATTTTGGACAGCAAGCCTTCTGCATAGTTGTGACTCACGGTATTTGTCACTTTATGCCTTGTGTTTTTGAGCCAAATTGCATTTTTAGGTGAGCAAAGGTGAAGGTTTGGGGGTTGATTTTGTTGAATTGCATAAATATTTAGATGCCCTAAAGTACCTAAGACATCTGCCTGAAGTGGCAGATGCAGCACATGAGGAGGCCTGCAACCTTCTGGAGAGACAGATGGAGGCCAAGTGGGATACAGCATCACATCTGACGTGACACCAGACGTCTAAAGGATGGGAACTGAGTCAGGGCCTTGGAGCTCATTCAAATAGCATCACTCAGCTGGCACTCCTTCTAGAACTAAATGCTCTTGGTCTTCACATTTACATCCTCTTTTTAAAATTAATCCAATGCTTGCTATAAGGACATTATTATCATTATTTTTAAAATCTTTATTCTAAGATTAAAGGTGGTTGGAATGGTGAAGCACTTTGCTGAGGACATTGCAGACCACACTTCTTGAACTGAAAGCACTTCACTCAGATGTTGGCAATTCCTGAGCAGAGCATAAGTCACAGCTGAATGGCCGGATGGAGCCTGTCAAAATTTGATAGCAAAAGACTGTAAACAGATAGCTAATAAGCAATCAACCTTGAACCTTACCTAGAGACACAAATCATAGAAAGGATTTATTATTTGGCAAAGTGAAATCACAGAAACATGTGAACTACTCATTTCAGGTAATGTTTTTTCCCTTGTGACTTGTTATGATAATAATAATAATGTCTTTCTTGGTGTAGTCTCCGTCTCATACACATGTAAAACATAAGTGCATGGTAGTAAATGGGTTTTGGTCACTCTCCACCCAAGTCACTTGACAAGGCACATGACACCATTCCACCATGATGCAATGGGCCCTTCTTTCTTACATCTGGGTTACAACAGCCTTTCTGTAAACCCTGCCACACTGATCCCAGACAGTTTAAACAAAGTTGTTAGCTTTGTGACCAGATGCCCAACAATATTAGGCTGTTGTGAAAGACAGAAAATACCCTCTCCAAAAGGGTTAAGTCTTTTGGTTGGCAGCCTGTCCTGGGAGCTACTCCCCTGGGACTTCTCTCTTCTCTTGTTAAGTGACTATCTCCTAATTTACAGCTCCTTATATGTTGTTCTTAAGCAACTGTCATCTTCATTCACTTCCTCGCTTTCAATTAATCATCTTTTCTTTCCTCTGTAGTCCATTAGTCTTTTTCTCACTCTTAACTGCTTCAACATAGACATGCTGCAGCAGAAAAGAAGTACTACAGCAGTTCTGCATGTTCCAAAGCCTCGAGATACTAATTTTTCTAATTTCTCTAAGTTCTTTATATCTGATCTCCGTATCACCTATTTATAAAGCATCATCTTTTGGGCTTCATAGCAACTGAATTTGACTCAGATGATTTTCATAACCTTGACAGATATGGATTGTCTAAGGTGTACTTAGTGTTGTCTTTCCTTTGACAGCTTCATTCTACTTTTAAAGCAAATTTCAAAACAACAGGAGGGCATAAAAATTCAAAATTAATCATGAAGACCAAGAAGAACTCAGTATTTTAAATATATGAAGATATGTCCATGAAGCTGGAAAGTAAAAACTAGCAAATATGAAGGAAAACATTTTGAGTAACAGTTACAGAAGCACTGCGGCTTTTAGAAACAACAAATAACTTAATGCAGAACTTAAATGTGATAAAGTTAATTGAATTATGGAGATGATCTTATACCTCAACAACTGTTTATACATGCAGAAGAAAATTGCTGTATACCTTTCCTTTCCTTCTTTGAAGTCAGCAGAAAATAACAGTTGAAGGCAAAGCAAGAAAGCAAGAAAGCAAGAAAGCAAGCAAGAAAGAAAGAAAGAAAGAGCAAGAACTGCTTTGAGCTTCTTAAATTTTTTGAGGAGATAGCATGTTGCAATACAATTTTTCTTGTGGTGGCTTAATATGAGTCTGTACATGCATAATATGTACATACTTTTCTAATCACACAGTGTGCTGCAGTCATAAAATATTAAATTGCAAATGGTTAGAGTTGAACAAAACAAAGACTGTTGCTTAACTATACATATAAATTACTGTGTTCAATCCACTTTTAAAGTCATCAAAGTCATCTCACACAATTACTGATTTGATAAATTTTATGAAGCATTGTTTAGACTAGGATTTCCAAGGGAATTTAGAAGTAAACAAACAACTTAGTACAGGATTCTGGAGGTGTTAGAAATCTATGATTTTTTGTCAATGGATTTATTGATCCTCTTAATTCTTGTAATTTTTCTGCTTCTATGAGGTAACAGCTGATTAGTAGAGATACACTTTCTCATTTTGTAAAAAAAAGTTGAAGGAAAATGTCATACTTCCTCTAGATCTGGGCTACTGGAAAATGAAAGGCAGGGAACACATTTTATGGCATACAGAGAAATGCAAGACAGAGAGAAAATGGATTCTGGGGTCATTTACATGCTCCATCTCTGCCTCACACAGCAGTGAATACTTGCCTTTTTCCCTCTGTCATAGTATCACTGACTGGCTTGAAGCATCCAGCAGGATTCCAAGACCAAATAACTGAAGTTAATGGCTGTGTCTTTTCATATTATCTTAAGATGGACATGCCAAAGCTAATAACCAGATACTTTTTTTTTTCTTCTCTATTTGGTCATAGTTTTCTATAGCTGTTAATTTAATATTTTCTGTGGGCAAGCTACTCATGGTTTACTGGACACTTTGACTCCAGAAGATTAAAAATTTAAAATAGCTTAATGCTGCAAAGAGACTTCTCAGGGAGTGTATGCTGTGCATTGTTCGTTTGTTTTAGTCCAGATTTCATACCATCTCTCTTGTCAGATCAAACTAGTCTGCAAATAACTGGATGGTATCTAGATTCATTGTCATTTTGGTCTGTAAGGATTTGGCTGAAGGGCTGAAACCACAACATGCCAAATTGAAACCCTTCCCTAGGTCTTGAGCAAATAAAATTCTTAGTTACCTGAGTGGATTTTTGTCTTAACAAGAGTCACATTAAGATCTTGAGATCTGGCTCTGCATCAATTCAGAGAATTACAGGTACCATTAATGAAGTTCCTGGCTGTCTGAGTTTAATTAATTTGTGACATCCAGTTGCCTCTGTCTCCCAATGACTCAAAAGGCGAAAGAATAACCTGCTCTCTTAATACTGCAAATATAAGTAAATTTCCTGTAAGATCTATTTTCAATTGTGAAGAGAAATGATAAGCTGAGAATTTAAATGCACCTAGCATCAGAGCTATTGAAAATAGCTACAAAATAAAGGCTAAGGAAGTAAAGTGCAATAACAAAAGTAATGTTACTGAAAAAACATTTATATTAATTCCAATAGTAGTTCTTCTTTGAGTAGCAGACTCAATAGCAAAATTTTTTTCTTCTCTGTTCATAAATGCTTTTTTAATGTTATCTGTCAAGCAGTAAATGAATACTGAAAAATGTGCTTGAAAGATTTCTTGTCTGTGTAAGTAACTCAGTAAGCTACCAACCAGCCTATGGAAACATTCAGCTGTGGGACACCCCCTCAGGAACCTATCATGTGGATGTAATACACATCTCCACAATAGCTTAAATGAGCTTGAGATCTTTTTTCTTGATTCTTAAAATTAAAGAAATTAGGCTGAAATAAAGAATGCAAAAACACACCAAAAAACCAACAGCAAATAATCCAAGATAAAAGATCTGACTGGCCCATGCTAGGCATGTTCTTTTATCAGCTTTTATTCTTTGTGCTCATGCAAGTACTTCTCAAATGTATTAACCAAGGAAGATACAGTGTTATCCCTTCAGAAGGAAAGGTAAGTAAATTGAAACAAAAGGTGCTCTTTGATTGGCTTCTTCTATACTATGTTGTTGGGATGTACTTTTAGTGTATTGCCACTAAACCTAAAATTGTATTAAAATTGCAAAGAAGAAGAAGAAGAAAAAAAAGGTGTGTAGACCACAAGCAAAATTCCACACCAAAAAAGCTGCCAAAATATGATCTGTCCCAGGTTTCAAACAAGGCCCTGGGGCCAGCATGTAGTTGATGGTATGGATGTTTTCCGGAACAGTCTAATGTCTAGCCTCAGGTAGATCCTGGTTTTCTTCCCTTCCTATGCACTCATGCACCTTGAAATTCTTTAACATTCTAGTATCATCATGCCTTTTGAAAGCTTCTTGTGGTTGCATGTTTAAGTGCACTAAGAGCTGAATGGTATTTAAATGTTATAATGATTCCTTAGAATTAGATTTACTCTTTTTAATCAAGGATGCAAAACAGTATTTCTAGCTCTCAATGAAGCTTCTGTTGAGATAAAACCAGTGCAAAACTAGCTGAATCTGCTTTTACACATCAGAGTAGTTCTTATAATTTCCTCATGTCCCTCTTGGTGAACAATTATTTTTAGGAATGGTTACATACGTACATACATATGTATTCCAACATCTCCTAACAGAATTTTCAGCTAAGAGGGATGTCAGCCTAGCAGCAATGCTGCTTTGCACTGTGAAGAGAATGATCTTTGAGCAGGCAAAGGCAGTGAGAATATTGGCAAGGAGAACAGGAGAAACTTGGAACTTCTGAGAAACTTGGAGCTGCTTCTGCATTTGCAAGATTCAGCACCTGTCACAGGGAAGTCAACTAAAGCAGGATATTAGACCACAGAATTCTTGTTTCTTTTTGAGCTTCTATGGATTCAGTAAAGATCTTTTTCTTAAAATATTCATTTATCTAAAATGAGTTTGTCAGTTTCAGAAACCAGTTTCCAGCTAGCTCCAGATGAAAAATAATCTTGTTTTGATTTATGTATTTAATATTTCACACTAAAAATGTAAAACTGCAGCAGTTATTTTATAGTGACTGAGATCAGAAAATATAAGGGTAATTTATTATACTTATTATTTTGCTTTATACAACAATAAATCAACATTATTGAAAATTAAATGTATGTTAGACTGTGAGGAACTTTTGATATATAATAATGTTTTACATATGACCTTTGAAAATATGATGTTAATCTGAATTTTTCATGGAAACCTTGGATTTTCTATTGACTTAATCAAATTAATAAAAGAATTTCATTTCTAAGACCTATTAATGCTCTGCAGGAGGAAAGCAACAGTAATGAATTTATCTTCAGTGGGTTTTTTTGGGTTTTGTTTTCTATAGGACTGTGAGCAAACAAAGGAAAATGCAGTAATCCTAGGGGCTTCTATACTTTTCTTTGTAGTAGAATCTGATCATAGTTTAGGATCGAAGACTGGTCTTGTTATGAGCTCTATAGTTCAGGAACTATATCAGTTATAAAAATTGATTTGGACAGAAACTGCAACAGAGGTGTCAGACCAAGAGCAATTTTTAAAATCAGTTATTAAAACCTCACATTCATTTACAGATGACAATATCTATTTACTAGAGTAGCTTGGCTGTTTCAAGTGTTCCATTGTTCTTTTTTCCTCCTTTTAAAATTTTTTAATTTTTTTTTAAATTGTGGGAATGTTTTACTATCTTAGTACAGAAGTGATGTGAGCTACAAAACCAGCTCACCCTGTGCTGCCCCAGATTTAGGTACAATATTGCAAAAATGTTTCCAAATCTTTCCTGTAGCACTCATGCTGTTCCAGTGATAAATTTCATATATTGTCCTATTATTTTTCTTACCTTTGTACCCTACATTGAAGCCAGATCAAATTTGCAACTCCCTAAAATGAACCTTTACAAGATTCTACAGATACAATCTTGCTGTAGAACATTCTAATCTACATCATGGGTTATCTTGGACAAAAAAAAAAAAGGAAAGTACATGTCCAGGAGTACAACATATAACATTTTTACCCTATTTTAATGTTCTAAAGATGGTCTATATTTGGGTATTCTGCATTTTTAAAATTACTAAAATATGAAAATTGTCACATGTATTGTTACAGGCAAGATTTTTAAAAATATGGGTCTGCTGTTAAATTTCAAAATTTACATTAGAATCCATATTTACCTATATATGAGAGCTATTATGGATTTAAATACTTACTAAAACAGACTATTTAGATGTTTGAATACAGATGAAAAATAATCTTGTTTTGATTTATGTATTTCATATTTCACACTGATTTAAGATGATATCCTGGGACTGTGAAAATCAATGGGAATCTGCCATAGATTTAAACAGATCTGGGATTTTATTCTTTGTCTTTAAGAATCAGAATTTGAAAGTACTTAGCAGGTAAAAATGCAGACAGACAGTAAAATTTTCTGCTGCTTATATCCATGTAGTATCAAGGGGAAATGAATTCTCATGTGCATTTGAAAATCTCACCCCACCTCTATCTACAGTATCAAAAATCCCAATACTGTGAATATGTCTGCACAGCTAATTGCCTTATTGATAACATGACTATGGAAATTTAAGTAATAACCACCTATTTAAAAAACCAAAACCTGTGTGTGTAGAACATGGAATATGTCATCATAGGAAGGGTTTCTCCTATTACCCATGTCCCTTTCCTGGTAAGAAGATGAGCAGAGCCTGGGTAGGCTCACTGAGAGAGAAGCCTGTGTGGAGTCTCCTCTGTACTGGACAGAAGAAATGATGCCACAGGATGGATGTATGCCCAGAAGGGACACATCCTTCCCTCATGATGGCAGGAATTGCCTGTGAGGGACAGCTGCCCTGGGCGAGAGATTTTTGTACACCACCTTGTACACTGAGCTGAGGTTTGTGCAGCCTGGTGAAGCAGAGGCCCCCAGGGTAAGCTGGCACATCTGATCTCACCTGATGCTGCACCCACAGCTGGGAGCACAGCAGGCTGGGTCAGTGGTCTGGACCAGCAGCTGCAAAATCCACTGGCATGGGGAGTTTGCACTAAGTGGTGTGCTGGAACCTCTAGCTTTGCTCTCACAATATATTCAGAACTTGAGCTCTTTTCATTAGAGCATGGGGGAAACCCCTTCTGGATCCTGGCTAGGATGCAGTTTGATACAGTTTGATTTTGTTGTGATTTGAGCTTTCTGCTTAAGTCAGGTTTGGGCACATTGTTTTGTTTCTGGGATTTTATGGAAAAATGCTCTTTAATGCTCTTTAAGGTCTGTCTTCCTGAGTGCTTTGTTTTTACTTCCCTACAGAAGGCAGTGGCATCTATCTGTGTGGGGCAGTTAAGCCCCAAACCATTCCTGGTACTCTCAGAAGTAACATACCAGAGTCTAGAAGAGAGCAGTGTTCCCTACCCTAAGAGCCTGGTCTGCAGTTTTTGCGTTTCAAAACTACAGTGTGAACTTAGTTTTGTGGCTACATAAAGAAAACTGGACTGAACAAGGAATAGATTCTCCAAAAGCTTTCCTATGCCCTGACTGGCTTCAGTGAAAGAGAAATTTTTCCTCAGAGGTGATTTGTCACCTGTCCTTCATCACATCATCAGTTGCACTCAAATGGAAGGTTCCTTTTGGCACAGACTCCTTACTGCAATCTCTTAGGTGATAATTAAAGTTGCATTTCCACAATGTTTACACTAGTTGCAACAGGTTTTGTAGTTTTAAGTGACTTATTTCAACTGCCGATTTTGGCATGGCTGCTGGAAAACATAAGGAAATGGGTGATTCTCTACAGTCTTCCCAGTAATTTAGAAACATTGTTGAACACTACTTCAAATTGTAGGGAATACTGGCAGAAGGGTAATATATTTACTATATTTAATATATTCAGTATATGCTGCTTTCAATGCAAATTAGAAAAATAATATCTCTTTTAGGCTAACCACTAAATTTCTTTTTAGATAAATCACATCTTTAATATTTGAAAGAGTTTTATAAGAGAAGGTTGCATGGGGACCTCATAATGTCTTCCTTCCTCATTGTATCTTCTAGTATCTGAAAAGGGGCCTACAGAGAAACTGGGAGAGAGAAACCGAGAAACTGGGAGAGAAAAACCAAGAAACAGGGAGAGGAAAAGGAGGAAACAAGAAAGGGGACTCTTCACTGGGAACTGTAGTGATAGGACAAGGTGAGGCATAGGGTGAGGAATTAACTTGGGGTAGAAATCCGTTTCGGATTTAGGTGAAGTGTGCTGTTTTGATTTGTTTAGTCCGTAGCTCGCTCACATAGATGAAGTGTGTTGTTTTAACTTATTCAGTCTGTTAAATTTGCTGTGCTCGTGAAAGCCTGTACTCACAAAAAGCCTGTAGCTCCAAAAACTGCCTCAGACAAGGGGAAAGGAATATGAACTTCCAAGCTAGAGGGAGATGAGAGGGGCCCCTTGAACCTTGAAACAAGAAGCAAACCAAAACTGAGGCTGCAGGAGATAGATGGACAACCAGAGAGCTCTCTGCACAAGGACTGATAAGAACTAATTGGAAGGCGAAACAGACAGTAAATAAATATGCATGAGCCTATTTTGAAACTTAATGCATATGCAACAAGTTAGGGGACAAAGGGGAGGCCTGGACTCCCAGGGGGTGCACATGCCTTTGGAAATTATTCCGCTTGTGCCCAGCACTGTAATAAACATACCACTTTTAAACTTTAATTATTGAAGAGTCATCTGTCCATGCATCAAAGGAGTAATGGGTACAAACTGAAATATATACTAACCATTAGGAAGAAATTTTTTACTTTGAGGTTAGTGAGACAGGAACAGGTTGCCCAGAGAGGCTGGGGATGCCCCATCCCTGGCAGTGTTCAAAGCCAGGTTAGAGAAAGCCTTGAGCAACCTGGTCTAGTGGGAGGTGTCCCTTCACATGGCAGGAGGGTTGAGCCTAGGTGTANCACTGTAATAAACATACCACTTTTAAACTTTAATTATTGAAGAGTCATCTGTCCATGCATCAAAGGAGTAATGGGTACAAACTGAAATATATACTAACCATTAGGAAGAAATTTTTTACTTTGAGGTTAGTGAGACAGGAACAGGTTGCCCAGAGAGGCTGGGGATGCCCCATCCCTGGCAGTGTTCAAAGCCAGGTTAGAGAAAGCCTTGAGCAACCTGGTCTAGTGGGAGGTGTCCCTTCACATGGCAGGAGGGTTGAGCCTAGGTGTATTTAAAGTCCATTCCAACCCCTTAACATTCTATAAATTCTGTGGGGGAAAAAAACCCATTCCTATTACTATATTTAGACCAGCCTGTGTCATCCATCTCTTCAACTACCATATACAGTCTTGAAATGGGAACACTGAAGAGCAGAATTTAATCTAGGATTGCTGGGAAATGGGCAAAACTGAGTGCTGAAAAGGTACAATGCGTGAGGGTCAGTTTCTGCTAGAAGACCACATGGTCCTAGGGTCAAAACATCTGGCTTTGTCTCTTCTGATTTTTTCTTTATAGATGGTGCCCTTCATGCTGACTCAACTGAGCTGTCTCTGACAGACAACACTTCCATTTCCTCTCATTCCTACCTCCTCTGTCAGCACAAGTGAAGCAGGAAAGAGTCCATGCTTAAGCAGGGTTACCTCCCCTTTCCTGGCAATATGCTTCCTAAACAACTTGTTTTTCCTGCACTTTTGCATGTTTCATCCTTCACTATTCAGTGTCATCTTAGTTGTAATGTCTTTCAATACTTCTGATGCAGTAAGTACCAAGTTACTCCTATTTTTCTTTCTTGCAGCTCACTAGGCTCCTGAGCATTAACTATGCTGCTAAGCCTGTCATTTAGTTCAGACTCTGAAATATTTGGGCAAAATGATTGGAAATAGCCAAGTCTGAAAGGGCCAGAAAAAATAACAAGACTGAGACACCACTCAATGTCCCCCAAAGATGGCAAATTCAACACAGAAAAAGAAATAGTTCCCCTGTTTTGCAGTTAGCTCTCATTAGCATGGGCTGTTGTTGGCACCTAGAAATCAAAGACAATTTGGGATTAAACAACTAAATTGATATAGATATAAACCACAATTCAAAACCTGGGAACTTTTATATTAACACAAAATCTTATACTTCAGTGTTTGTCTTTGGGTATTAAGAGTAGAATAAAGCCTTAATTGCTGGGAGAGGGTGAAGTAAATATTGTGTCATGGGCAGAGATATTCTAACAGCTGCCTACCTCGGAAGCTTCTGATGCTGGCCACTGGAGACAGAATACTGAGGTAGGTAGACCACACTTTTGTGTTTTGTATGAAAGTTCCAAGGTTATTGTGATATGATAGATGAAAATTTGATTAAATGCAGCTGTATCTAAATAAATCTTCAGCATAAAATAAACATTCATTTTCATGCAGTTCTTTGAACAACATTTTTCTCCTCTTTCTTCCTCCAAACACAGTAAGAAAAATAGAGCCTTTTGGTTCACCATTACAAGTAGTCACTGTTACACTTGAAAGAATTATGTGTTAGTGCCATACCCTGAAGTAAGATCATGGGTGGAGTCCCCCATGCTTACTGAAATAATGGTATTATCATAGTACTAATGTAATAGAATATTATCCTATCAAAGAGTCGTAGACAAATTTTCTACATGTTCCAAACCTGATTCCCCCCTCAAAACCGGGTGATTGGATGAGGTTTGTGAACGGCTTCTGGAATTAGTCAACATTTTTTAAGTGAGAGTATTTCACATTTTCATTCTTCAGGGAAAAAAAGAGCTCTAAATTATTTTAAAATGCTTGATGAATCAACAAAGTGAGGAAACTCCTAATTGCCTCTCTCAGCTAGTCCAAGCATGCTTTGGTATTTCAGCATGCATATTACATTAAGCATGGTTCCAGGATTTCAGATGACATGGAGGGATTCTCAGGCTCTTTGTGTGTACACATGCTTTACAAGCAAATACCAAATACCTTTGTTGTGGTTTCATACCCTCATACAGCATGAAAAATATTTTCAAGTACACATTGAAACACAGTGACTAGCTGTAAAAACTACCAGTAGCTTGTTATTATCATTTTGCCCACAGAATAGTCTTTGCCTAGCTCCTTTGTTTTTAATTGCTGCCTTTGTAGGTGAGGGAGCAATAAGGTTTGCATGACTGTGCTGCATTAAGGCTTACAGAAGAAGAAACTCCAAGCTGGTTAGGGAGGCTGAGATTGTGCTGTGGGTCTTGTTCACAGAGGCTCCTGAAATACTACTTCTGGGGAGAGTACTGGTGACTGTGTCCTGCAATCACATGGCTGGTCTTCTGATAGAAGTTTTCCCTGCTGTGTGCTGACCTGTGCCAGCTACCCAAATATGCAATGCAAATGAATGGAGAATGTCATTCCTGATCTCAGGCTTTACCCCAGGTTATGGAGTTCAGATGAGACAGGGAACTTCCTATTGACTTTCTGCACCAGCTTATTTTAACTCATTAAATGCCTGAAGAGGAAAATTCACACACATTTCTCAAGAAACAGACTTTGCTTTTTGACTGAAACTCTAGAGTAAACTAGTCATGGAAATGTCAGTGAGAGAGCAATATGAGGCAGGCAAATCTGACTGCAGCCTAGGTGAGACATGTAGGGACTGAAGACGTTGCCTAGCCAATAACCCTATGCTTGTATTATCAATTGCTCCATTTTTTTTTCTTTATTTATATTATATGCCACAGTCCCAGTGCATTGGGATAATTAAATCCTTATATTGGATAGACTGGTGAAAGAGCAGCATCTAAAAATGCTCTTCACCAGAGCCTCATGACAGAAAACAGAGGCTCACTCCTACTGCTCCCCTGCAGGCTCCCTGTTGGCAGACCATTAGGAGGAAATCTTTTCACTGGAATATGTCGGGTGCAGAGCAGTGCTTCTTGCCACACATTAGGGGGATTTTGCTGAATTTGGCCTGCTGCATCAATATAATTATCTTTCTGTGGTCATATGAATCAGATAGGCCTGGAACACCTCTCTCCCTCTCAGAGATATGTATTTTTCTAAGGAAAATGCTAAAGCAGGGAGAAATTTATCTTAAACTGTGATGATCAGTGTTCTACCACAAACCAATACCAAGAAGAAAAACACAAAAACAGCTATCATGTAAAATATTGGAAAATTACTTCTTTCAAGTTAATCTGACTCTCCATTTCCTATTCTTGTGGTGCTGAACTTTTGGGACTGACCTTCAGCTGTCAGGGTGGTAAGGCACTAGCACAAGCTGCCTAGAGAAGTGGACGCCCCATCCCTAGAAGTGGTGTTGCATGGAGTTTGGAGCAACCTGCTCTAGTAGAAGGTGTCCCTGTCCATAGCAGAGGGCTGGAACTAGATGGTTTTTCAGGTCCCTTTCCACCCAAACCATCCTGTGATTCTATGATTCAATTGCCTGTTGTCATAGTCAGCCCATGGTGTTTTAAGCCAGAGCATGAGGTCATGGTCTGCATCATTTAGCCAGTAAACAACTGACATCTAGCCATCTTTCCTAAGAAATCTGTGGATTTAGAAAAGGGCAGAGTGGACTGGCAGCTCTTAGAAAAGTGTTTCAAAGACGGACAGGGATGGTTTGCTAACATACAGCTTCAGTAAAGAAACATGCAGTGTTATTGATTAAAATCCAAGTATGATATACTTGACCAGAGCTTTTGTAAATTTCACGACTCTTTTGTTTCACTATAACCTTAGGAGGCTATACACAAAATGCTATTTTTAGGACAGTGTTTATTCCTTAAGGGAACAAAGAGAAAGATTTCTACTTTGACTTGATGCCCTGTTTCCAGAGGGGTATAGTGTCATCTGAGCCACCAGATTAAATTACTGATAATCCATTAATATTATTAAGTAAACAAATACCTCACGTAAAAATCCTGATTGTGTTTATTGCCTCCAGGGCTCAGTAAACCAGGTTTGTTTATACCATGTACAAAAATATTTGGTCAATAAGGAAACTCTGCTAAATAATTACTTAGGAACAAGTAACATCTCGAGTTGTTTGTTATTCAAAGCCATGCTCTTTTACTTACTTACAGAATTAGTGCCAAGAAAGACAGGCATTTCAGGAGAATGGGTGCCTGTCACTAGCCGTAACAAAGATGCTGCCAGAAAAGATTCATATTTGTAAACCTTGTTCATGTAGGGCAAAGTGCTGGTTTTCTGTCTGATAATGCATATTCTTCCTTTTCCTTTGTTCTCTTGAAAGTATTTTTTTGGTCTTTTTTCTTATTTATTTATTTATTTATTTATAAATTTGAGTCTTATGGATGGCTGCAGTGGACTGGCAAGGCAGATACCATTATGCAGTGTGTAAGATTCAGTGTTGTTGCAGAAGGAGAAGGAGTAGGGAGAAGTCATTCTGTTTTTCTTCTATTTAGATTTGTTGAATGTTTACCAAGGTGAAAGGATAATGCCTTGGAGATCATTTGCTTCCATAAGCTTTAAACTAGAGTAGAAAAAGTTTCATGTCTTGATTCTTTTCCAACAGCTCTCTCTCTTCTCAGCAAGGCACATAAGAGCAAGATGAGACATATTGATTGCCAGCAGACTCTTCCAACAAAATTGCTCTGTCTGAATCAGTTAAACTGGGTGGGAAGAGATAACTTCTGCCAGTTTTCTACCATCATCTCTCCTAGCATGTGGTGAAACACCCAGGGCATTCCTCAGGGTTTTATAATCAAGATGAAATGCTCCAGATTTCTTTATTCAAATAATGTCAAAACTCTGGCCCAAATGTAGCCACACTTCACATAGCTTGTAGCTTTTTTGTGTTTTATATAGACTTGCTGTGAAATATTGATTCTCCTCATGTTTCATGGAGGGAAAAAAATATTATAATATTTTAAAACAGTCGGGAAATAGGAGCTTTCAGCTTAATATGGTCTTTATTTAAATCTAATGTGAATGGTAAGCAATGATGTCTAAATCTTTGCACTCCTAAAAAATGCTTCTGGAAGGATGTGTGTCTGATAGCAATGAAAAAAACCCCAACAAACACAATTAATTTAAAAAAATCTGATTCACACAAAGCTAATTCCATCCAGAACACACTAAGTCCCAGAGCAGCAAACTTGAAACTAGCTAAATTTAACCAGATTGCTCTCTCTAACCAACAGTGTCAGAAAATTACCAGAATGATTTTCATGATGATTGTTTTAAAGTAACAGTCAGTAATGAAGATTTATTTATTGTTTTGGAAAAAAATATTGTGGGTGTACTTGAGGAACAATAAGAGAAATCCTCCTGGTTTAGTAAAAAAAAATCCCATTTCCAATTCCCAAGTGGATTAACAAGCAGTCTGGAGGTCAGATATTTTGCTTTAGCAAGGTTACCTGATCACCCCTGAGGAAATTATGGCTTTTGGCGCTGTGTAATAGGTCAAATTCTTTTTTACTCATTCTATTTTACTCATTGAAAGTAAAATAAAGATTTCTTTCAACCAGCTTGTCCACTGCATTTTAAATGCACAATGATAAAACTAATTTGTTTTTTGCTCTACTGTGGCAGAGATAAAACCTGAAAACAAGGGATCTGGAGCAAGGAGCAACCTTATAAATGCAAACCAGTGAAGAGTGCTGTTCATTAGGCTGTTTGGTCTTGGCAGCAGGGCTATAGGAGTTTCCAAGTCCTGATTACAATTTTACCACTGACTTGCTGGGTGCCCTGGGCAAATCCTTCCTGTCTCCTGCTCCTTCTGTCTCTCTAGAATAGCAATAACAATGTCTAACTGTCCCTCAGTAATGTTAAACAGATAAATTAAATGCCTTGTTAATCTGTTGCCATAACTCAATCCCAACAGTTTTTTCCTATATCAACATTCCCTATTCACTACCTGATTGAATCCTGGAGCAGTGCACTGAAAAAATCATTGATCGCTATGATCTGTTATAAACCATCTGGTGGCTTCTCACGGGGATGTAGGATTACTTCCTCCTACTTTCTAGAGGCAAAAAAAGGAAAGAGAGTGTTGTAGAAATTAATGAGAATTATTTTTCTGCTTCTATATTAATGATGAAGCATCTTTTCCTATGAGGAAATTAATGAGCCACATATGGCTCAGAGCCAGAATTTGAGTGGTGTGCTATTTCCATTTTGTTCCTTATTTGCTTTTTAGTGCACTGGTTTAAATGTGGTCATGGGAGAGCTTCCACAGTTTACCAGGTCAAAGATTGCTGACTTTTTTTTTTTTTTGGTCTGGTATGTAGTTTAGCTTCTTTGTTACTGCAGAAAACCCAGAACTAACCTAATGTAAAAAGACTGTTCCAAAAGCCCATATAAGTTATATTTCTGCTGAATAAGACTAATATAGCTGAGCTAGGACAACTGCTGTAGACACAGTATGGTTTTATTTACAATTACTCATTGTGACGAACACTCCCCACCCACACACACACTTAATTCTAACTAGATTTCCTGTATCAGTGCTGCATTCTGAAAAGAGAAATACAATAGGGATTACATTATTGTTTTATGTATAAGAATGAAAACCAGAGTCAGCACATATTGAAACGTGGGACATGTATTCCTTACAAAGAAGTAAGATACTTCACGTACTTATTTATTTTCTCTAAGAGGATGTTAAATGGAAACTTCATGATCACAATTATTTGCATCATAGTGCAAACTATGCTAGACTTATTAGTGTTTTAAATGTCATTACCCCATTACTAAGGTGACAATGTCTCTCCAGGTGTTGAAATTTCAGGATAGTTGATTACCCAGAGTTATTAATCAAATAGTGAAGCATAGTCTTGTATTTAAATCTCCCTATTTTTTCCTTCAATGACTGTGAAGGTAGTCTTTATTCTGCAAATCAGTATGCTGGGTTTTGTTGGTTCCACAGTCAGGAGACTTAAACAAAAGGTGTGAAGTTACCCCATTCATCTTAATGGGGTGTTAATGACTTCAAAGGCTGGTTGTGACCATTTAAATGTGAAAGCCATTAGTCAGCAGGACAAAAAGCACAAACACCCGTCTTGAGTTGTAGAAATATAATTGCATAGGGCAGAGGGGTCAAATTTTGGTTTCTGAATGAAGATGTGCGTTTAGAAACAGAAAAAAGGGGCTAAAAATCCATACTTATCTGCTTTGACAAAATGAAGGGAAAAATAACTCCTAGCTAATGCTTCACTGCGGTTCTAGAAATGTATTGCTACCACAATCACAAATTAGATAGTCTGCAGGAAATGAGTAACTCTCAGCAGTGCTGTCATTTTGATTATTACTACAAGACAGCAACTTAAAACATTAAATTTCCTCCAAAACAGTTCTCCTGTGTACTTTGATTACAAAGCTCAATTTAATAGCTGACTCCTCCACAGCCCTTCTTTTGGGATTGGTGGAGAAGATTTTACTAGCTGGTTTTTGTTTTGGTAATTTTTTGTGCCGCACAAGTTCAGTCACTCCAACCTGTCCTACATTTGCAACATCATTTGGGGAGGGTATATGGATGATGCTGACATTGTCTCTTATGGTTTTAGATAACCAGGGTATACCAGAGCTTACATTTCCAGAGGAACAGCTTTTGAAAGGTTTTGAGGAAGGCAGTAGGACTCAGCAATTATCCTATCCAGGTTGCTCAGGGCATTTATTGTGACTTTTCCACTCTATTTTCACAGAATCACAGAATAATTAGGGTTAGAAGGGACCTCTTGAGGTCATCTAGTTCAACCCCATCCATTTTGTTCTTCTCTTACCTGATGCTATGTTTTGGGCTTTCTCTGCTGGTAAAGGACCCATTCTCCTGTGGTTTGGTGGCGCAGGGAGGAGGGAATTGACAGGTCACTATGAACTCCACAGTTGTGCCACTAATAAAACTTTTATATTTCATCCTTTTTCCTCCCTTCTCCTCTGCTTCTGTGTAATCTTGGCTGAATCATTTAACTTCAGTGGATGCCCTCCTAGTCCCACTCTGTCTCCTGTCGTGGCTTTTCTTCAACCTCTGGACAAAGTATTCAGCATCAGAACTTCAGTTCTGACGTCCTTCTTGTTTCTCTTGCTGATGTAACTACCATTTCTGAAAAAACACTTGGTATTATCTTTGGGCTGGAGGCAGGTGCAATTGCATAAAGGATTTGTCTGAGGATTCTGATGTCACCTTCCTCTTGCTAGGTTTCCACCACTATCAATATTTCTCGCCAACAATGTGGAGGTCTAAAATCTATTCAAATGCCTTTTTTCTTTTCTGTAAACTTGTCTTTGTGATGGTTTCTCGGTTTCTGCAGGCCTGCTATGTTTTGTTCCCAGGAGAGACATTGCTCTCTCAAGGACACCGCTCATGTTTTCTATTCTGTTCCCATGATACAGGAGACAAGCTGGTCCTAGTTATCAGTGTCTCATTTTTAGTATCACACGGGAAGAGCAGAGACACAGAGTATTCTTGTATAGACACAGAAGCATTCTGTAATGAGGCATTTCTCTGTAACGAAGCAGAGCTTTGCACCAGGCTGCACTATACGAGGCATTAAGCCTTGGGCCTGGAACATGGAGCCAAATATAATAAAACTGTCTTAAGCCTTCTGATATCTGGAGTCAGAGTCTTTATGCATGAGGGGAAAGAACCAGGACAACTGGTAAACCTCATGCAAACAACAACAACCACATAAACTAAATCTCATTTTCAATCTCATAAAATACTATACTAATCTGTCCATTTTCCATCAATGCTTCCTACATTGTTGTATTGATCTGCATGAAATTGGCAGGGAGTCCTTCCTTTAAATTATCTGCTCAGTCCCTTAGGTGTTTCTGTGGGGTGTATTAGACATAAGCAGCGTGGCTCTCAATCCACAACAGGGGAACTGGAGAGGAGATACTATAAATTCAAGTTCAGGTGTTATGTGTAAGCAATTTTTTGACTGATCTTAGGAAGTAGGAGAAGTTATAAGAAAATGATCTCTTTTGTGAAACAATGACAGCAATAACAACCAAAAAGAAAAATGATTGAGTGAATGCAGAAGTCATCCATATAAATGAACCCCTGGAGTGCTTTAATGGGAAGGCAAAGTAATCCACAGCTCAGCTCCAGAATTCATCTAGATTCTGAATTCCTGGTTTTGGGGTATTCAGCAGAGCAACTTCCTCAGGCTCTTCTTTGGCTTTAACACTCACTAGGGCCTGCCAACCCTAAATGGTGGTCCTCCACTGCAGACAAGTCTTAAAAGAGTAGTATGGCACTAAGTGCATTCATATTAGATCTTATCCGGCTGGTAAAGTTAAAATGTTGTACCTTCATGAGGCTCTGCTGTCCTTCCAGCCTAGCACCACACATCCTCTCCTCATCCAGATGCTTCTTTGCCTCCCCCTCTCAGATTCCCATAATGTTTTTGAAAGGATGGAGTGAGAATATGGTCACCTGTTCTACTTGAGCTTGGGCTGTGGAGCAGGAGGCTGCCCTGACATTCCAGGGAGATTAATCAGCCCAGCCTCAAAGCCTTTGAACTAAAACTCCTCTACATGTTATTTCTGAATTTGGCCTTATGGTATTGTCAGGTAGCCTTAAGGTAATGAGCAGTCAAGCTGGTACAAGCTCTTACTGGATTATAATCAGATGGAATTTATTATTACTGTGTTTTTGGCATTGCTGATGCATCGACTTTGCACAACTTAAAGACATCAAAGCTGACAAACGGGCAAGAAATAGCAATACTGAAAGAAAGGAACAGGAAAAGGTCAAATTAAAGAAATCATGAAGAAACTGGTACCAACAAACGAATCGGCAAAATCAATCATATACGACAGGTTTCCTGCTTCAGCATTGTCCTGGAGATCTTCCTGCTTCTTGCCAGGCAGGGAATAGGGCAATTCAATGATACACACGCCTGTCTCTCCCATCTCTAGCACGGTTTCTTGTTACCACCTTGCAGTTGGGCAGCCTATAGCTGTCAGTGAAAGCAACATATTTTCAAAGGGAAACATGGAAGGAATTTAAAAATATTTTTACCTATTATTTTGAAATTATGTGTTAGGAGTTCAGGTAGAAGATGAGCACATGGAAAAGCAGCTCAGAAGTTCTGTTGTGGGCGCAAACAACAGGAAAAAAGTAATGTGTAGTAAGTAGAATGATAAAATAAATAAGGAAGGCACAAATTGGAAATATGTTTCCACAAGAGGAACTGTTTATTTTCTTTTACAAGAAACTTCTAGAACTACAGTTTTTAATTTCCATGTCAGTCAGGCACGCATGGAAAAATTGTAGCAGAGGTTGAACAATGAGTCACTTTACGGACTGGTCTTGTGAGATTTGCCATAAATAGAGCTAAGACCATCAATCAGTATTACAAAATACCATCTAAACATCATGCACATTTATTGGAGCAGAGAAAATGAAACAGGACGTTGAAGCTACAGATGCTCACCAAAGTACACAGGCACAAATGTCAGACCCTGGCCTGCTTGGCAGAAGCAATTGAGAACTCAGAATCTGGACTTCAGATAATCATGTGGAATAAGAATGCTTCTAATATTCAGGTTAGCAGTATTTTAAGATGGATGCTAGCAATATTTTAAGTAATGAAAATGTTAACATCTGTTGGAGGCTAGGGAGCTGTATGTAGCTGGTCCACAAAATGTCCTGTATTATAGAGAAACACAATCTATGTAGAAATCATCAGCCATCTCTGAGGTCAGCTTTTAACTTCTTTTAACACTCACCCACTCTCACACTTTAAATGTGTAGAGTCCTGGGTTTATATGCAGTGAGTTCATTGTGCCTCCCTATGTCTGACTCAGTGAGTTGGCAGCAAGAGTGAATCTGTGTCCAGTGCCTCAGCTGGCACCTCCTAGAGTCTGGTGTCTAAGTCTAAACCACCCTGCACATTCAGTGTAAGTTGATATACTGAGCTGTAAGCCACAGCTGCTGAGAGTTTGGCTTATACCTGCTTCTCATAATTTCACCAGAGGAGCAGGACAAGCAGCTGGAGTAGAGTATTACATAAATCCAGTTCCTATAGAAAGAGTTGCCTGTCAGTTCCTTCAGATATGAAATGGGAAAAAATATAAAGAAAGAATAAAAACTATTAATACTTAGCTTTTTACTCTTGGTATAAAAATAACAAATTCATAAAAAACTTTGAAAAAGTGGTGTTTGGGTTGAAAAGAAGGCAGATACTAAATTATAAAGCTCCAATGAGAGTTAAACATACTCACTGGCAGTCACTAGGTTTCTTCTCTTTCTCTCTCAGTTCTATAGCCCTATTTTCACATTAGAGCTGAAATAAAGCGCAAAATTAATGAACAAATGTATTTGATAAATTTATTATGAAATCATGAGGATATTGGATCAAACTCATGATCCCATGATTAATCTTCAAGACCAGTGATGAACATGACTCAGAATTTCCCTGAGAGGACCTCTCCCTTGCTGACATCCTTTAATAACCATGTTCCTTCAGAAACTATGAGCTTGTCAGCCTCAAGGGTGAAGCTTGTGGGAGTTGGAGATAGGGCTTCCTTGGCACCAAGGCAAGTGGTTTGGATCTCATTATCAGAGGAAATAAGAAAGACCACAAGTCTCATTGCCTTCAGAACAATGTCTATGGATCACTTTTTCAACTTCAATTTTCTGAAGCTGCTGGTAAAAATACCGAGGAAAAAAGGAAAAAGGCAAAAGACAAAAGAAGCTATATAAAGGGAGAGAACAAAAACAACAGGATTTTGTCCCCAGCTGCTTGTGGAGAGTAGGAAGAGAATTATATGCCTGTTCTTTTTTACCGTGAATTTAGTGGTGAGCTGTTTTAACAGTTGGCATGGATAATTTTATAAGACTCTAAATAGGAAATTGTATATAGAGCAATAGTGATTTTTGTCTTGCTTTCAGTTCCAGTGTTAAACACCCTCATCACGCCGGTAATCAGAAGAGTGATTGGCAGATTAAATATCTGAGAAACTAGAATTTATATCTTTATCAATGGAGACTGATCAATGGCATCTTTCATTGCTGGATAATTCATAATTTTTCACTGTCCTGACACATGTGTGTAACACTGCTAAAGGGGCATGGGCATGATTCATGAGATGAATTCCATGGGCAGCAATTCATGAGACGAATTCCTGAGCGCTGTTAGTACTACCATTCTGTCCATAGTCTTTTTTAAAATATTCCAAAGAATTGGCTTTGGTTGCTGATTTAGAGATATAATTCAGCTTTCATCTCTCAGATGGAGAAGTTCATATCTGATCATACCTGACTCAATATCCACTGGACTTAGTTACTACAGTTACAAGCATCTGTAGTTTCTTGGAACATATTTCACAGTGGAGCCTGGTCAGTCACACCCGAGAAAACGTGATTAAACAAGGACTGCATTCAAAAGCAGTGCGGACGCCGACCAGGGTGGGATGGCACTAATGGTAATTAAACCCACTCTACAGCAGAACTGGTGAGTTTGGACCTGATACCACCTAGTTTGTACAGACTCATTCCCTCAAAGGGTGTCTCTGCTAGGCCACATACCCTGCCTCTGTAGGTGTCTGCTGACATCTCCAAATGTATGGGCATCCTCTCACCCAACCCAACAAGTTCCTGAACTCCTTTATATGTAACTTTCTACCTGTTGGGAAGTGGGCATGAGAAACACCCATGTCTCAGGTCCTTATCTTTGCTTGCTCAGTCATTGGTTCTCCTCATGGCATTTCCTTCTGTTCAGAAAGAGATGATTCAGCTTTGACACACCTCATTCACCCAGGTTAGGCTCAAAGACTAAAGATTCCCAAGGCAAGAAGATAGAAAAGTGATAGCACAATTTTTAAATTGATCTGCTCCATAATGGCGATAAGTTTTCTTTCTTTTTGCACATCATAGACTTTTACTGGAACAAATACATATCTACAACTAGCTGGGCCAGATTTAATTTTAGACACATATGTTTGTTCCCTTGAGTTCATAAATTTGAATATAGCTCTTAGGCCTTGTTTTATATGAATACAGAATCATGATTATAGTTAGTAGCTATTGGCTTCTGTACTACTTCTCTCCCATAAGGGAAGGCTAAGAGAGTTAATGCTCTTCATCCTGGAGAAGAAAAGGCTCAGGGAACTCTCATCAGTGTATATAAACACATGTAGTGAGGGTGAGAAGAGGATGGGTACAGAACCAGAGGTGATAGGCACACACAGAAACACAGGAGGTTCCCTCTGAATATCAGTAAACACTTTCCCTGTGAAAGTGACTGAGCACAGGTTACCCAGGAAGGTGGAAGATTCTCCATCCTTGGAGATGTTGGAGAGCTGTCTGGATGTGATCCTGGATAACTGACTCTGGCTCACCCTGCCTAAGCTGGGTGACCTCAAGAGGACCCTTCCAATCTCAAACACTTTGTGTGTACAAGTGTTACATGAATCTCACATTAAAATCAGTTAATGAATTTCCCAAGGGCTTATAGGGAAATGAACTAAAGAAAACCTCTCAAGGACTGAGTGGCAAAAACTGGTGTGATTTGCCTTGGAAGAGTAAAGTGTTTATCAAGCTTTTGGCACCTTTTACTTTCTTTAACCTACTTTCTCTGAACATAACTAACTAACATTTCTGCATTTGTAACATGATTCCTCTAAATGGATAGTTGTCTCTGCCAAGAATCAAGCCTTTGATGTAAAAATTTGTAGCCTTTGGAAATATGGTGTTGGTTCTGATATAAATTGCAACTGTAAGATGCAGGTGATGAAACCGAGGTGTCTTGCCATAACCTGATTTTGTTTGATAGTGCTGTAAGCTGCTTAGGGCAATATCTCTTATTTGCAACTAAGCTTAGGAAAGATGTATTATTTTTACTATGGTGAATTTCAGGAATATTATCTACATGTTTTTAAAAGCTTCAGTCCTAGAATTGTTTACCTGGTATTAAAAAATACATAATTTCATGTCCTGTTGTATTTGTCTTTATCTTAAAAAGAAATCTTTGGCTCCTTGTGAGCCAATGTGTCATATTTCCTCTTGAGAAGAAGCCATTAGCAGAGCAGAGGGATATTGTTGCATGTCTATCATTGTATCTGACTTAGAAAAATGCGTGGGTCTGACATAGATGGGATGGATCCATGCACAATTCCTTTTGGGAAATGCCACCTGACAGGCAGGCTGGGAATCAGTGAGCTCTTTTCTCTAAACACAGAACTTAGCTGCTGCCTCGTGCTGACGTGGTTTCTCTAGGAGCCCAGTAGACCAACTAAGTTTTAGTAACAAAATGTTGTAGTTCAAATTGTCTGCAAATTTTGGACTTACCAGAATCAGAGCACTGACAGTAAACTTGATATTAATATTTATCTGATTCAAGATAAAGAACATGTTTCTGTCTTTAAATAAGAATGTGTTTTCACATGGAAAATATTTCTCTTATTTTAACATGGATCAATAAATAAATTCTTTCTTCAGTTTTAGGTATTATGTATGTAGAAATTCTCTTCTGAAGTAGTAACAATACTACTACTGCATTAAAAAAGATACAAAACACAATGCCACATTAAATATGTCATCCTAGATGCAGGGACACTAGCATGAAATTTGAAAATTGTCTCAAAACACCTAAATTCTTTCTGTTGCTACAGCTACAGAAATAGTAAAAGCACATTGCTAAAACTACTTCTCTTAATGAGGTTTATAACTAATTTTTTAACTAACTAATTAAACTAATGAGGTTTATAACTAAATTTACTAATAGGTAAAGCTAAAGCTATCAATGATAATACAAATTAATACAACTCTAACCCTTCAGAATTCAGGATTATAAATATTAACAAATTCCCTGTGTTCTCGTAGGTATAAGTACTTCTGACCATATTTATATATTCAAAGCTTCTCTTTCAAAAGATAAAATAAGTCAAAATACACATCTGTCCCATTCCATTTAATGAAACATTATATCATCTTAGTGTGCAGAGATTAAGGCATATCACTTAAGATATTGATAAACTTTCAACTTTATATATATATATAAGTAAAATATACTTATACTGCAATGTTGTATTTATGTTGTTAAAACCTTAATCCACTTGCTATACACAGCATTATGGTCTTTGCTAGCTGCTTTTCTTTTTCTCTGTACTTAAAGATAGGAGAAAAAAAAGGACATTAATGTCAAAGGCCTTGGAAATTGAAAAAGTATTAGAAAGACAAAATATTTAATGGTTTCATGTGGTTATAATATGGTAGATTAATGTAAATTATATACTGATACTATAAATTCATATAGTATTATGTTAATAATATATTGTAGTGTTATACAAATAGAAAGCAATCTAGTTTACAAATATCAATTGAATATCTGTGGTATTAAAATCAGCATAATTGACCTATGTTTAAACTTACTGTCTCAAACTAAAATGAGTGCTCACTTAACAGCTTTTTCAGACCACTGGATCTGACGACTTGGGATTTTTTTAAAACAGTGCTAGCTGAAGGGCTAGTTTTAATCCTTTTTTCTGTCCATGTATGAACTTCTGTATCTCAAAAAGAGAGGAGAATTTCTATTTTCAAAAGAGTGTAGTCTCAGTCTAATTTTGGTTTTGTTCAAGTCATTAATAATTTCTCTTCCAAGGTATTTTGGTATTTTTCTTCTGTTATCAATTTCAGACTTTCTCCAAATAATGTTCCTATTTTGAAGTAGGCATCTGGCTGATAGTATCACTGCAAATGACTTTTTATTTCCCTGTCTTTCAATGCTCCTTTCCAAAAAACCCTAATTTTTCATCTGCCAATTACTCTTCTACTTTGTGCACTCTTGAGTTTCCCTGCTTTTTTCAAGGTCAGCACTCAAAATGTCTTCTCTCTGAACTCCTAATTCTCCTAAACATTGCAAAAGATGGTAGTTTGGCTCTCAGGATCAGCAGCTTTGAGAATGCTGAGCAAGATAATGCAGTAGGACATACATGATTACTTCTTGATAATTTTATTGAAGTGAGATAAAGCTATATAATCCACTGCAAAATGACAAGGTTATTATGGGTCCTTTTAAAAATTTTTTTTCCTGAGCTTTTTAGACCATAAATAGTTTTAGATTACAGTTTCTCCTAACCTTTGCAGAAAAATTTGATGCCTAGATGGAGATCGAAAGATATTGTGAGGACTGTCAGCCAGTGTGTGATATCCTCAGACCATCACCCAGGTACACCATCCATCTGCAAAAGTCTGAGAAAGCTCAAAAGCATACAGATGTACACATAAACTATTTCAATTATTTTATTTCACTGTCTTTATTTCTGCTGGGGTTGTTTAAGCTGCACACCAGCAGCACTGAATCAGGAAAGAGCAAAGGGGAAACCAGTAATGAGATACAGTAAGAAAACCCACAATCAGCACCAGCTGTTGCCCAATTAAACTCAACAGTTCACAGGTGTTCACAAGAGGATACACAGTTTTGCCTATGCCAAGGCACCCTTCCAAATAACTCTTATGAGAACAATACAAAATGAATTTTATTTCATTGGCCACTTTACATATTTTTAAAGCTTCAAATTTTTTTTATGTCAATAGTAACCATTTTGTAAATGAAACATTTATCTCTCCTTGTTTTTGACATCTTAATCAAAAGCAAAAAATGTCAGAGCCAATAGTTGAAGTGTCTTGGCTCTTGTAAGCTATATTCTCTTTTCTGCTCGCATTCTGAGTTAAAACCTTTCTAAGCAGGCTTTATGACCATTGCCTTGTATTTGTAAGCCTAAATACTAAAAGCTGAAAATCTAGATGGACATATGGGCATCGAATAAATGTGACTTAAATTGATATGATTACCTATGCCCAGATACAGCTTGATTTTTTGAAACAGGAAATTCATGAACAGTACCATCCCGTCAGACCTCTGCATGTGGGCACTACTGATGATTTAGCAAGTGTACATTGACGCTGCTTTTTGATATGCTTATTTTGTGATTACACAAGGTCTCCAGGGCTGGCACAATGGTCTTAGTTAGCTTCTTGAAGCAGGAAAACTAACAGCAACAATCAGAATGGAATCTCATAGTTCTTCTGTATTCTATTAATTCCTTTTCGGCAAAACCTTCAAAGTATTTTAATTTGTCTATGGGTATACACTGATTTGAAGGTCATAATATAAAGTTATGGGCTTTAAAATGATGAGGTTTACACTTGATCCACATATTTGTGTATTCACTACTGTGCATTTTTAAAGCAAAACTAATTTAAACATGAAATGATGATTTGTTTCCTTTTGTAGTCCAAAATTACCTTACAAAATTCCTTGTCAATTGCAGTATTTTGACTGCCAACTGGGTTTTTAGGCCAGGGCTGGGATGTTGGAAGACCCAGGGGAGCCTTATCTCTGCTGTTGAAATGAGATGCATATGATGTCAGTGCTCTAAAGGTTAAACTTGAGCTACAATGCAACAGAGACCAGTTCTCAGATTTAACCTACAGGGAAACATTTATGGTGTTCTCTGTCTCCAATTTATTTAATAACACTTAATAATACTAGTTTGCTCTTAACCAAAGTAATGCCTTTCATGCAAAGATCTCAAAGCACTTTCTGCATAGGAATTAATTTCACCGCACCCTAATGAGAAAGACAAGCAATAATTTACCTGTTTGGAACTTCTCTTTATTAAACTTACATTTAGTTTAGTAGTAAGAGCTTTAAAAGAGAATGAGAGTTTGTATTTTTATATTCTAAGTTTCACTAGCTCTGAAGTAGGTATATCCTGATGTGCCTTTGCATCCGGAAATTAGGATAAGTCTTTTCTAGGAATAACCAGAAAAAAACTTTAAGGCAATACTGACAGAAAGAAAAAAAAATAAAATAATGAAATACATGATAAAAAGAAACAGAAGCATTTGTGGCTTAGGTGCTTGTCATTTCCTTTCTATTATTATTATTATTATTATTATTATTATTATTATTATTATTATTATTATTATTATTATTATTATTATTTTACTTTCAGAATAAATGTTTTTTGAAGTCTTTCCATGCTGGGCTTCAGAGGTAGATCAGTTTTCAGATAAGCTTTTCAGTAAAAATATTAATGTATTTCAAAATATTTCAAAAATACTGTACTGGATATTTAAAATCCTGGTGTGATACATGCAGAGCACAGAGTAGTAACAGTAGGCTAGCAAAAGTGTAACCTATTTGCAAAGGTGGAAGAGTAACCTTCACAGTTTAGGGAAAATTATTGTGGCTTCTTGTCACTTTTTCTTTCTTTTTTTTCTCTCTCATTTTTTGCCTCTAGTCACAGATTGCCTCTAGAACAGATATCATCTGTTCTCAGATTGGAGACAGAAATTTGGCCTATATTACATGTATACAAAACCCATTCATGTAGGAGGTTGGTATTCCCAGGTGAAATACTTTTTCTTGAGCTGAAAGTCAGAGTACTTACTGTCAGTGTGAGGTAGACCCATGTGTGGGGTTTTGAGGTAAAATGCAAATTCCCGAAACAAGGCCTGTGCAGCCCCTTAGAGGGATTACTGTACCCTCTTGCTGGAGTGATACCAGTTACTGCTCCTCTGCTCAGTCAGGAAGAAAGCAGGACTCAGTAGGCATGATTTTAAAAATTTTATCCCTGGTTATGGGCAAACTTCATCCCTTGTCTATTGTATTGTATCCCTTGTATATTGTATTCCATCAGTCTACCCTGAGCTCTTCTCTAGCTGCTACCCATTACAGATGAATCACAGGTTATGGTTATAGCTGTGATTGTCATTCTCTGAATAAAGGCGACTTAAGAAAGGCTCTGTTGCCAAGAAATGAGGGGTTCAGTGTTGAAACAAGGAAGGCAAAATGTTGAGACTCGTTGTTTATTAAAGCTAAAGAAAATTTCCCACATCTCTGGATTCTAGTTCACCAATGATTCATGGTATTATAATAAAGTAACTTGTTATACATATGCGCAACACACAAACTGGACCAGCAGCAGTGTCGTAATCCTCTCTTGGCTTTTCTGCTGATGAAAGAGGAGGCTGGTGTGCAAGGCAATGGTTTCAAATTTGCTGAGAATCCAGACTAGAGAACCTAGAAAGGACATGCAGGTAAAAAAGGGCTGTGGATACGAGAATATCTCACCCAGCAACAGAAGCAAATTGTGCTACAGTCTCAGCTGGGCTGCTTGTTATGCAGTTTTTCTCCATTTGCTAGCTCTTTCCATCCATGATTTGGAGCATTAATTGCTTCTGTTCTTTCACGTTAAGCGTTTTCTGGTTTTTTGTTTTGATTTGTTTTCTTACCTTTGTATGTGAATTTGTGTTCCATCATATAGTCATGGATTAGCTGCAAATATGGGATTTTAAACATCAATGAAATACTTTGCTGGTTTCCCTGTGGATTACTGTTTTTAATATGAATATGCATAGGAATTGGATAAAATTCATGCCAGGGAAGAGACCCTGACTACTGCTCACATCCCATCCAAGCTTCCTGCTTCTCTTTGGGTACCCTGCATGGCAGAGAATTTCTCCTGATGGTCCTGTGATGAACATAGTTAAAATGTCCATGAGAGCCTACACAGCTGGGCAGGACCAAAGGATTTATGTGAAAATTTGCTGTGCCCTAAAAGATGTCCTCCCGCTTCATGAGGTGTCAGGTTTTATTCAGACCTCAGTGGCAGAAATTCTTTAGAGCTGTGGTAAATGACAACTGATGATCATAACTAATGATCCCTCTGGGCTTTAAAAATCTATGAATTTACAATAATACACTAAGGTTGGATACCCTGAACAGATCCTTTAACATGATCAGGTCCCAAGAAGCATCAATTGCTGCTAAGTGCTTTCTTGAGCTTTTGGTTTTATTCCTTCTTCCTCATAATTGTTTCTTAGAAGTCTGAAAAAACCCCATTTAATTCCCTACTGTTAATCTCCTTTTCAGTTTGGCAGGCATTCAGCTTTTTCTTCCATTTGTTTGCATACATGTATGCAGAGCTGCAAGCACCCACACAAACTAATGTCATTTAAAATGGTGAAAGACGGTTAAAGATTACCATAAGAAATAGAGTTGCTCTTTCCTAACACAAATGTAGATGCAAAGATTGCTAAACTGAAGTGTTAAATGCAGGAATTACATGTCATTTGCAGCCAGAATCAGATTTTTGCTTTTTTATTTTATTTTTCTCATGGACAACATACAGATGGTGATCAAATGAGTGTCCCTAACATGGCTAAAAGTGTCAGTCAACCACAGGCATTTGTCCTTCCTTTTCTATCAGGTTAGAAACGTGGTGATTATCCAAGTGTCATCTCTGCATGCTCTGAGTAGCTGAAGGCATATAAATCTTATAAACTGGATGGCCGTTTGATGCAAAACTGATGAAAAGCTTTTGGTCTCTTTTGTGCTCAGCTACAAGATCCTGCATTTGCCTAACGCTCCTTGTGAGCTTCAAACAGTAGGAGTAAGACTGTACTTTGTGCATTCAAAATAGCATGAAAGTGTGGTGGGTTTTTTCCTTTTCTTTTTTATTTCCTTTTTATATTCCAGTCCTTCGGTTCTCACAGTGACACTGCACTCATTTGCTTTAATATGAGCAGTGCTGTAGACTACGGATTCCCAGATCTGTAGTCCTTAGTTGTGGAAGACTTGTGCTTTCATGTGGGAAATAGTTAATTCAATTGCATTGCTTTTCAGTCTTCTTTTGGTTTTCTTTGTGAGTGTGTTTACTGTGAAAATATATGAAACTTACTGTGTGATGCAGGGTATAAAGAGCAAAGTGTATTCCCTCCCATCCTCCTTGCCTGTATTTGGAATGAATGTTGCTATATCCAATTCAGAAACTGGAGCATGGACTGACTTTTCATAGTTACATATAAAGGCAGTGGTGTATGTTCTTCTGAACACTGTAATAAATCTCTCTTCTCTGTTGACAGTTCTTAAGATTTTAGATACTTTTAGAGCATATCCAGTGGCCGAGACTATCATCAGCTCCTAGCCCATTCTGCTCCTTGGTGTTCCTGGGATAATTGGATGACTCATTTAAATGAGAATCAGATACTATAAGCTTGTTGCTCTAATGGAACCCCTTGCACAGAAAAGGTTAAGCTGTGGAATATTTCTGTGTTTGAAGATTTCATGATTTTTACAAAGGGAATAATGGTATCCTTGATGCCTCTTTTCATCTTCACTGCTAAAGCAATTGAACCCATCTGCAAGTTAACTATAATTAAAGAATTTTATGGAAATCTTTCATAGGCTTTGTAGCTTGTGCTGAGGAAAAAGGTAAAACACACATAATAATGCATATGTATCTGCATGTTTAAAAATAGTTCTGTAAGATGACAGGGAAACTCAGGGCTGTATTTCTCAACATCTTTTGTAGGATTTCCTGCTGTCATAGACTCCAACATGAGTGAAGATCTTCCTAGCCAGCCTCAAGTATAGTGAGGTGGCAAAACGCCTCTGGAATGCAGTGAAGGTCTCCCAACACTGATGGATCAGAACTAGAGAGAGATGCATGTGAGAGAGTACTGGCTGTGATTTACAGCACCCTTCTCCCCAGCTGGCAATGATTCATACTTATTTAATATTTTATGGCCTGATCTGCCTGTGTTTAAAAAGTGAAACACAGTTTTGGGGAAAGTAGCTTGATGTTGGCATTGTTTTCCACATCTCACATAATTTCTTTAAGTATATTTTGGGATTTTGTGTTTAATTTGATGCATTAGCAGAAAAAATAACAAATGTGAGATGGATGATCTTTATTTAGACTACAGCAGCTTTCAGAAAGCAGTTATAGGCACAACTGTAATGCAGATAGAATGATAAAAAATATTATGGGAAAACTTGCTGCTTTCTGAACACTGCCAAAAGATGCCAGCTAACCTAGTTTTTCCTCAGTAAATTTATTTTTATAGATCACTTACACTGACTAGCTAACAGAAGCACACTTCACTAAGACATTTATCTGGGCTGTATCATAGTTCCTTATGAATGACAAAGGTCCACAGCAGTGTAACAGTAGGATAAGAACTCCAGATCTCTGAAATGCTTATAAAAAGTAAGAAATATAGGCTCACTTAGCTTATTATTTTCTTACAATTTCAGACTGGATTTTAACCAAGGTTCACATAGATTCATGACTTCTTCCAGTGAAGCTTTCATGGCTTGGGGTTCTGCATCAGAACTGAAGATAACTGAGGTGCAGGATCATCTGAATAATGATGTTTCTGTGTGTTCTTAATCCATGCTTCATTTGTGTTCCATCATACAGTCATGGATTAGCTGCAAATATGGGATTTTAAACTTTATGTATCTATCTCTGTGAATCAGATGAGTAAAAGTGCTCCTTAATTCCACAGAGTATACTGATGGTGACTTACATAGGTATATTTGAATTTAGATTTATGAATTAAAATTATAAATTATGAATTAAAAGTCAGTAATTCCTATGGGGAAAAGTGTTGATTTAACAAAGAACAAAAATGAAGTAAAAAATGCCATTTTAAATTTCAAATTAAGGTATTCAAAATTCTGGTGACTCTTCAAAATCTTAAAAATATAATTTTATATAACAGAGTAGGTGTGTCATAGCTCACACACTGGTGAATGTTTTTCATCTGTCAATTATGTTTTACCTTTTAGTCTCTCTTTTTCCGTTGTCTTTTTTCCTATTGGTTGAATAGGTTCCTAAAAATTTTACAGTCTTCTATATTCATTCTTCTCTGAGTGAAAGGATTAATGTGTCAGCACTCCTTATGTAAGTACAAGGAGGACTGGACTTCTGTTGCCTCTTTTTTTCTTTATACAGTAGCAGGGGATTGTAATGACTTCAGTATACTTGAACTTGTGTCTATGAGTATTTAATGCTTGTAAACAAATTGCTTCTCTGTGAAGAAAAGACAGTAAAGGTTCAAGCATGACTTTTAATCACTGGATTATTCAGTTTGTAGAAATGCATATAACCAAAATCCTTACAGTGTGCTGCAAGTGTAAAATACTGATGCCTCTGTGGTAGCTGCTACACTTGTGCTTTTTTATTTGTGCCTCTGTCAGAGAGTATAGGTGGAACATGGCACTGAACTGGTCATTAGAGTGGCCAGCCCATTATAGTTCACTGTACACTGTATATCTGCCTTTCATGTATTTTTTTCCCTCCAAAGCATGAGGAGATCAAGTTGCAGACCCACTTAGACAAGTCAGCGTAGACATGTGTGGTGTAGAGCAGCACCTGACAATCACATCCTGAATGAGCTGGCCAGGAGTCTGGCAGCCTGGCATTTATGCAGTGCCCTACCTTGGGATGTAGATCCCACGCCTGGGAATTTGTGAACCCTCACAAACCCCAGATAATGTGGCTGGACCTCTGCCAGCTTCCAGAGCACATCCTTAGGGATGTGTTGGAGTAACCTGAACTGGCAATGCAATTTGTTACATAGACATATCCCAACCAAGAAACCATAATGCATTTCTGATCAGTCTCTCAGCTAGAAAGTAAAATCTCTTGTACCAAATCATAGTACCATTTTTGGAAATGTCTGAGACACAACTATATCTGTGATTACCCATTTTTTCCCTGTGTTTATTTTCAGAAAATCTCAGGAGCCCAGTCAGCCAAGTCTTTCCACCCTGATGAAAAGCATAAATCCAAGTAAAGGGGAGACAAAACACTGTAGAGAACCTCCTTTCTTCTGATGTACTGTTAATTTTTTAAGTTTTATGCTACAAAATATAACTGTACTTTTAAGAATTGAATAATTTGACTTTATGGTCATCTTGTTGGCATGAATATGGCTTATTAAAAAAAATTAAATAACTGGAGACAGAGCTGCTGACTTTGCCAGAAAACTACTTTGCTTATATGTGCCCTCAAAACCTGCCCTTCCTGACTCAGACTGTAAGAAGAGCAGGGAAGTTGAAGGAAGGGTACGAGGAAAGGGAAAAACAAGAGAAGAGGAGAAATTTAAGCTTAATTTCTGTAGGATCCTAAATTTTTAAAGAATCTCCATTTACTATACACACAGCACTTGTATTGTGGTTAAGAACACTGATAAAAATGTCCAGTAGGCCCCCTGGTACTGGCTAGGTTAGGCACAGATCTGAGGTATCCTTGGCTCATGGAGAGAAATAACAGCAGGAGTACACTTTGAGGACTTGTCCATTTTTTGGATGGCTGGAGGAGATTCAGAAGATAAGTGAGAGAGGAGTCAACAAAGAAAAATTATTTGTGGCAGCCCACCAAAAGACAAAACAGTTTGATATAGATGAGTGGAGTGGCTGTTTTTACTGCTGATGGAGTGTATGTGCAAGGTCAAGTGAATGTTTAAACATAATACTGGGGCCTGAGGGAAAGTGTTTATATGAGTGAAGGGCTCTTTGGAGAGTGAGGCACAGAAGATGAGAAGCTGTGGAAGGCTGAGCTGCAACCATTGTAAGAGGCACCTGAGGCAAGGAAGGGCAGAAGGTAGGTACTCGTCACTGAAAGCATAACCTTATTCATCTTTCCTCCTGCTCCCAGATGCTTTGTCCTTCCTTACTACGTGTCATATTGGATCATGCAGGACCTGGGAACAAAAAATTTATTTCTGAAATGCCTAGAAGATACATTAAGAGTAGATACTGGCAGCATGATGCCATTATCCCCTGCCATGCCCTGAATCTTCCAAGGGACCATCTAGGCAGTGAGGAAGAACTTCCAAATCATTTAGTAAAATTTTAGGATGCTCTGAAAGCCTGATAGGATAAAAGCATGCAAGTTGAATTTATTACTTTCAAAAAAGAAAAAAAAATTAATTCTAACAAACACCTGAGCATTGAAATTAAAAATTGATTAACTGCTTAAACAACTTTTCAGAAGTAATTTAATTACTTTTCAGAAGTAATTTAAGTAAATATACTGGAAAAATCTTTTCTCATACTGCAAATACAACTTGTTAAAAGTAGAAAATTTGTCAAACTTAGGAAGCTTCAGTTCAAATAGGTAATCTAACTAACTACAGGGTAGAATTCAAGAGAAACTTCTGCATTATCTTAGCACAATGACCCATTAGCTACTGTCAGTTTCATTGCTATATTAAAAAAGCCTGTTGTGGTTTTTTAATCTGGGGAAAACAAGCTCAGTTTTATTTTACTAGAGAAGAACCCTTTTTGGTGTTGCTTTTGAATTAGGTATGAGAATAACATCACTGTGAAAAGACTGCTAATCTGTGATCCTACAGTCTCAGAAAACTCAGCTACATCAGGCTTCGTATGCTCTTTGAGTGCATTGCCACTCTATGACTCCATATGTCCTCTTGTATATATCATTCACTGATAGAGAAGTTTATCTAGGTACTTAATAAATAAATTAGTAATAGTAAGTTAATAATACTTAATAGATAAATCTAGCAACCTTTGTACCCAAGGTACAAAAGAATATATAAATACATTCTAATAACCTCTCCTTGGACACAATACTCAAAATCTCACATATTCCAGGAATTACATTTTATAACTTCAGTTTTCTATGGCTTTCCTGCATGTCTGAAAAAGGAGGGACTAATCTTGCTAGAGCAGTAGGTTAGGTCAGTGCAGACATCCTAATGCAGATGAAATTATGTTAGAATGAAGAAGATTTTATAACTTAAAGGAAGTGCAATGCAAATTCCACTAAAATTGCATTATATATTTTAGAAACAGGTAAGAATATGAGGAAAATGGTGAAATCCTCATTTGTACCTGGAGAAGAAAGGTAAAAAGTGGAAAGTATGGTGAAAAAAGTAGCAGCCCAGGGGAAAAAGAAGACCTTAAGAGGATAGAAAAGGCAGGCATCTTCTAAAAATTTCCCACAGGCCCATCATGGCCCAGTCTAACAGTTCCTACTGCTCTGCCTCCTCTCCCCACAGGAAATCAGCTGCTCTGCTACTGCTGCAGGTTTGCACTTACCCTCTAATCTGGGGCAAGTAGCTGCCCTAGGATGGTTTTGTTGAGAGGAGCTCTGGAATGGCTGCTAAGCATAAAAGATTCAATTAAATCTAAGAAAGTGGTTTTTTTTCAAATGCTGGGAGGCACTAATGGACAATCAGACTAGGTACTGCTCAGAGTGGAAAACTGATAAAATGTGGAAGCCATGGTTTGCATATGAGGCAGCATGTGTGCCTATTTTAAAGTGTTCAAAATTTGCAACACTTTCTCAGACGGTATAAATATTTGTAGGAAGTGAGCATCAACATGCAGTATAAACACAAGGAAAGATGCTGGACTTACTTTCTCTTATGTGAGTATTTCTGTATTTTTTTAAGTGTTCCCCCAATTATGGTAACAGTGGACTGGATTTATGAATGTAAATGCAAGGGAAATGCTACCATAAAGTATGTACAGACTTCTGTAGGTCTGGAGAGTTTATGGGGTGTAACCCCATCACCACATAATGGTAAATTATTTAGACTACTCTACAGACAATATGGATCACAACTGTGGTCTTTCTTTTACTAAGTATCCCAGAGGTGAGAGCTGCAAATGCAAAATGCAGTAAAATGATGGAAATGTAAGGATTGAAACTTCAGTTTTACCAATCAGTGAATAAATCCACCTTTTATTCTCAGAAAATATTACACCAGCTGTTGTCTGAAATAGGAGTGGTTATTACACAGATCTAGATTTCTTTTCCCCCTAGGGATTCCAAAAGAAATCTTGTAAAGAGAAAAAAAAGGATATTCAATGCACAGCCAACTTTGAATGTTTGAAGGCAAGAATATGTCTCATTGCCTAAAACTACTTTGAAAACGAAACCAGCTCCCAGCAGGAAAGAGATGGACTATTTTGGCTTCCTTATCTATGTATTACTGTGTCTTGTTTGCAACTCACCATGAGATCTTTCGGTCAGGTCATTGAATAGTACTTGCATTCTCTACTTTCAAAGATACAACAGTAAAAACACATCTCCTTCATCATGTATTCTGGTTTACAAGGGAATTGGATCTGCCAATTATCCCCTTCATATTGCCCACAATTTTATCATTACTGATTAGATGTAGACACATGGCTGTTTATCTTCAGATCAATTCTGGTTTTACTCCGTGGCATATAATAAATTCATACAATGCTGATCTGGCAAGGAAGGCAACAAACTGGGCACAGCAGCTGGCAAAGTCCAAAAAGTTGACATGGAGAGATGCTAAGAAGAGAATATTTTACTGCTTAAGATCAACACCTTCCTTTCTGTGCTCCTGAAAAGAAAATATTTGGAGTATTTTCTTTTATCTTATTAGATTTAGGAAGTTGATTTGTCTGTTTTCTTCACATTATCAGAAAACTACTGGCAGCAAAGAGCAAAGACTCATTAACACCACTTTTAGCAGGGAAGTGATATGGAAACACAAGAAGCAGGGTCTGTCCTGTGTATGTTGGTTTGCAAAAATCTCAAATGTTATATGAAGTTACTATGCTTGAGTTTAACATGGCCACTACATGTCATTTTGTAGCTGGCCCTGTACATAATCCTTTCATTCTTCAGCCTTTTGTTACTTTTGCTGAGTTGGGATTACTGCTGATGGTTTCCTTGGGCGTTGCTAATTGCAGACTCCACATTCGCCTCTTTTGATTTACTCCTACCCACGCTTTGGCTGGCACTAGTTAAATAGGGATGGAGCACTCTGCTGGGTGTGCTCAGTGGACAACTTTTCAAGCTTGTAAGCACCTGCCTGGCAGCTGCTGCTACTCCAAGTAAAAGGTACAGGATCACAAGTAGTTCTGTGGTGTTCTTTCTGAGAAAATAGACTACATATGCTGGTGGAAGGAAAGGCAGTAGGAGGAGAGCTAGACAAAGAACACATTTACTATTAAATTACAGTTTTAATTATTAATATAGCTTTATTTGACATAATAAAAATTCAGAAATCTTCTTAAAAAATGCCTAAAGATGAAGCTCATTGCTGTTGACCTCATGGCATGAAACTATCAATCAACTAGAAAAAGACACTCACATATCATAGGAAAAGAAGATTGAAATAATACCTGGATTTTTAAAAAAAATCATCGTAAATTTGTGTGTTCTTGTAACTTGGAGATGGATTGGAGAGAAGCAGTAGGTTGTTGGTCAGATTGTTTTTTCTGTGATTCAAGAAGAAATACCACTCAGCTTTAAATAAGACTCAACTGTGTTAACAAAGGACCTACGTAAATATCCTTAAAGAACTCTCTTCCTGTACTTTCCACTTACAGCAGGTGGAGAGGGATGAAAACAGGCCATCCAATCTGGAAGTTATTTATTTTGCTTTAAAACCTAGTACATTCTGATCTGATGCACTGAAAGGACCTAAAACCTGAGTTGATATATGGAATTTTTTAATGTGAAAAGTCTAGACATAAAATAAAATTGGATTATAGTACAAATATATACTCAACCAGCTGTGGATTTATGAGATCGCAAAGTACAAAGGCTCATGACAGACATATAGTTTAGCAGCACTGGATCCGGACTTAATCTGCTTTTCACATATGTTAAAAAAAATCCTCAACTGTTTGCAAAAATCTGCTTTCATAAACTCCATAATTTATCAAGGATTAAAAGAGCAATGTTTTGACAACATAGCTGCTTTAAGTGCAACTCATTTTTTGTACATCATTAATCCAGACTGAATATTTTCTGACCCTGGTAAATGTATCCTTGTTTACATTGGTGCAAATGATACTTTTACTATTCAGGCTGAATTTCAGGGCTGGCTTATGTCAAGTAAGTATGTTTTGGAAACTCCTTTTTTTCTGTGCTTTGTAAGAGTCAACATTTAATTGCTTTTCAGAACAATTACATTTGAGTGCAAATCAATCAGTGTGATGCAACAGATTTCTGAAATCTAAAAGAAACCTCCTGTGAAATGAAGTGGCTGCTTATCCTAGAATTACAGGTCTCTAGGAGACAGAGGAGTGATATGATATTATTTACTTAACTGGCTTACTAAATAAAAGATAGGAGAGGGAAATTCCTTCTAGATAATTGTTGTTTTCTTTGAACTTGAAACTAACAGGTAGAAAGTGGCTTTTCCAACTTCAAGCTTTTGCCAGTTACCATTTTCAAAAATTCCTTAGCAAAGAGATTTTCGCCAGGAAGATTAACAAGATAAACTCTTGAAGAATTGCTTATGATTTCAGCATTTTAAATTTTAAAGTTCTGGTTTAAGAGTCCAGAAAAACTTGTCAAAGTTAAGTTTTCGACAACCATGGAATGTTATTTAGTATATTGAGTTGACATAAAGAAATGGAAGAATTAAAACTAAGTAGTTATATTTGCCCATACAACCCACTCCTAATTTATATTTATGTGGTGTTTATTCCCTTTTATTTATTCTGTCAGGAAATAAGTGCAACAGATGCAATGTTTTATCACATGAGGTGTAAGTGTAAAATACATTAAGAAAATTGTGTCAATTAATCCTCAGCCTCCACTGACAGATGGCTTCTGTGCTGCTTCATCCTTCAACAATTTTACTGTGCATCTAAATAAATAATGTTGTTTGAGACAACAATTTTGTTGGATACTAGGAAGATAGAGTTATTTCTATTATACTTGAAAGTATTGTAGTTTCCAATGAAAAATAGAGACCTAAGCAATATTCTATATAACTTCTGGTTACCAAACCCCCTGAAATCCACTGTTCTTCAAATTGGCAATATCATCCACAAAGGTTGATGCAGCAGGGATCCAATTTTATAATATCTATTTTCCCTGGGTATTCATTTAGTTGCCCTATTCTTTCCTAATGTTTCCTACAGAGCTCTCTGTGGTTTTCAATACCCTGCTGGCACTGTTTCTTCATCTTCGGCATAGAAAATTTTAGATACTAAACCATTTCCAAAAGATCAAATCAACTTGTCTAACATATCATACCTGCTATTGCTTTTAGTATGAGTGATGTGTCTGTGTTTTGTGATTTTAGAAACATTTATAAGTATGCTTTTTGGCTCTGGGCATCCCAAAGACTGTATTCAAACAGCAACACAAAGGCTAGATGGAAGAAAACAAAGAGTGCTGTGCTATAGGTTGTCATCTTTACAGTTTCTTGTGTGATTTGGAAAAATGAAAACATATTCCCACTTATTATGAGTTATAATGCATTACAAGCAAGGGTTAAGGCTCTCCTTTCTTCTTGTGAGAGAAATCAAACCCTGCCTGAAACATGCTATACAGGATCCTCTCTGTTGATGGACAGCCAGGCAATTCCTCTATCACAAACATGTTGAACTTACTTGAGGCAGGAGCAGGGATATCTAGAGGATGGTGTTCTGTCTGTCACTAACTGTCATAGAAGAGGCAGCTGCAGAGAACGTGGAACCAAAGAACTATAGAATGGTTTAGGCTGGAAAAAATCCCCCAGGGTCATCGACTCCAACCTTTGACTAACAACCACTTTGTCAACCACCTCCAATTTCTTGAGCACCTCCAAGGATGGTGACTTCACCACCTCTCTGGGCAGATTGTTCCAATGCTTAACAACCCAAACCAGCCCTGGGATAGTTTGGGGCTATTTCCTCTTGTCCTGTCACTTGTTACCATGAGAAAAGAGGTCGATCTTCACTTCATTCCAACCTCCTCTCAGGCAGTTGTAGAGAGCAACAAGGTCTCCCTTGAGCTTCTTTTTATTCAGGCTGAACAACCTCAGCTTCCTCAGCTTCTCCTCATCAGACTTGTGTTCCAGACCCTTCCCCAGCCCTGCTGCCCTTCTCTGGACACCTTTCCAGGATCTCAATGTCTTCCTTGCAGTGAGGGACTTGGAACTGGACACAGGATTTGAGGTGTGGCCTCACCAGTGCTGGGTATAAGGGGACAGTCACTGCCTACTCCTGCTGCCCCACTGTTGCTGACACAGGCCAGGTTCCCTTGGCCTTTTTGCCACCTGGGCACATCTGGCTCATATTCAGCAGCTGTTGACCAGGTCTTTTTCTACCAAACAGCTTTCCAGACACTGTGTTGCAGCCTGTAGCACTGTATGGGCTAGTTATGACCCAAGGGCAGGACCCCGAACTTCACTTTACATAACCTCACACAGTTATGTTCAGCCTGTCCAGGTCCCTCTGCAGAGCCTTCCTGCCCTACAGCAGACCACAAATCTTCCACAAAACTTGGTGTCATCAAATGACTTAATCCCCACATTCAGATCATAGATAGTGATATTGAAAAGATTCAGCTGCCTGCTGCACACATCTGAATTTTGTGTGTCCTCCCAATTTCAGCTGCATCAATTTTAGTTTTACATTTTACAGAAATTTCCAGATTAAACATTAATGACACTGATATTCTAACTTAGCATTCTTGCAAGATGGAGGGCAAAGTATTAAATTCTATAAATATATTCCTTGTTCTCAAAAATCCCACTGTTTCAGTGATATAGCTGTAACATTTATTTAGAACATTTTACATTGTGGTTGAAAAGAAAGATGGAAGGGAAGCTAAGAAGTAAGGAGAGGGGGAAAATAGTAAGACAAAAGCAGCTTGATAGTTACAATGATGCAAAGCACAATTTAAAAAAATTGGCTTCCATGGTGTATAATCTTTAAGCTATTTTTCATTAGGGTAGATTCACTGGGAAGTTGCAGTATCATGAAAGTGACTACACAAAAAAGTTCTTGGAAAAAATACTGTGTAGTCTTGTGGAAGAAAGAAGATCCTGAAAAGTTTCAACTATGCATTTATAGTAAGCAGAAACTAGACTTATCAATAATCATCCGTTCTTTTTGGTGACATGGTAGTGATGGGAGTCAGTGACATGATAGACTAAGGTGTTAGACCTGGTATACATCACTGTGAGATAAATCGAAATTTCTGCTGAGGGCAGGCTATCTGACTTTCACTCTAACCATATCAAGCTATATTTAAATATAAAGAATTAAGTTCCATTTATTTGGCAGAGGAAGTTATGACTCACAGAAAAAAAGAGTGCAAATGGAAAGATCTGTGCCCTAAAACATGCCTATGGGAAAACAGGCTGGACAGTGGCATTCACAAAAGATACTTGGCGGCATGGGGGTTCCTGTCATTTAATATTAAGCCCTGAATGGCAGGTCCTTCTGGTTAAGCCAAAGCAGAGCTGCTCCCGCAAATTCCTTCCTCTAAGGCCCAGGTGGCAGACAAAAAGACAACTCCTGGCAAACTTGAAAGAACTGGGACAGCAATTGAGACTGTCTCTTCCAATATACTCCTTTCAGTCCCTGTGGAACTGTACAGAGATCTTTATAGAGCTCCTTTCACTGTTTCAGGTGAAGTAGTTGAGCTTTCAGCATCTGCCACAGTCTACACTGTAGGCACATATGGTTTGTATAGCCTTACAAGTGCAAACATGTAACACAAACCAAGACTTGTTCGTTACTTACTGAGATTATTAACCATTTTCCATTTAAAAATGAAGATCCATCAGGAGAATGATGATGGAAATAGTCACTTTATCAGAAGTGTAAGGCCAGTCTGACAGGGAAACAGTATCAGCAGTGAAGGAGAAATTCAATATGTCTTTAATAAAAAGGCAAATATTCTGTTAGTTTTATCTTTTGACACTCTTTTGTGTGATTGCAACCAGTAAGGTTACTGAATTCTCACATCTCTTCTTAAAACATTTAAAATGTGTTTTGAAGAAGGTTTCTATTATCTGTATTATCTGTACTCTGCTGAGTCTGCTTGATGTTATCTACTTACCCTTTTCTGTGAGCTGTTTGGGGTAGAGAGTCTTTTTTCCTCTGTGTTTATCCAGAGAATAGAACAATAAAATTTCACATTCACTGTCAAGATCCCTATCTACTCCAGCAAAATAGTCTATATAATTCTTCATATTATTTTTTATAGTTTATATTATTTTGCTGTATAAATCCTGCACCTCAATTACAGGACGGCATAGATCTCATTTGTTTAGCTGTACTGTATAAAAAAAAGAGAAGAAAAAATTTTAAAAAATACATTGCTGCAGAGAAATTGTCACAGCTGGTGAATCTGTACTTGGGATATGTGAATGTGAGAATTACAATCACTATTCCATCATTTCCCCAAGTCCACATGACCTGGAGACCAAACATAACTGTGTCTCTCTATTCACGTGAGGCAAAACTGGGATCGTCATTCCTTGTATCCTTCTAGTACTGATACTTGAATATATATATACACTTAAAATCAGTTAAATTTTTTTAATTCCTTGAAGTTTGTTGTAGTTTCTTAGGACAATTAACGGGATATGTTCACGCCCTGGAGAATGGAGAGAATTTTCTGGTAGGAGTTTCTGAAAAAAGTAGCTGTTGCAGAGAACAGTAAAATAATGACACAATCCATGTCCCTGCATTACCTAGAGATTCCCATACCTTTACGATTTGGTAAAGGAAGTAACTTAGCCACAAACCCTGCAGTAGGAAAACAGCAACAATTTTTTAGTCTTCTCTCACACATGTGTTGTAAAAATCAGATCTGGTAGGTCCCAACAGTGGGACCATTTTCACAAATTAGGAAAGATTGGTCCAATTTTTTTTCTTAATGATGAAATTAATGAATTAAGAACTGCAGGAGTTCATGGTGTCTGAAAGCATGGGTTTTTAAGGGCTGGAAACGTATGAATAATTTTTGTTGCTTAGATAAACCTGTTGCTTCATAGGTAGATGCACAGGAATTTTGCTGTGCTATGCATCAGCCGGAATTTGATCTCTATTGATGTTTCAGTGAGACATCTTGCTGGAGTAATTCCTTTTCCATCCGTTTTTCTTCCCAAAATATCTCTCAAGAGTGCTTTAAAATTTAAGCATTAATGTTCCTCAGAACAAATAAGAGAGATGCTACACCTTCTTCTCTAATGTCATGGGGCCCAGGTATATCTTTAAGAAGGGAAAAATCCTATTATTTCTGCTACTCATAGTAGTGAATATATAATTAAAACTGCACAAAATTACCTTTGTAATGTTCCCAGCTGTATTTCATTAGTAGGCCCTTAAGGATTTGATGAACAAAGCATTTTAATTCATTCCCTAGCTCTTAAAATGGGCTAACGGCTATTAAATATATTTTGGCTCAGTCCTCTACTTTTTGTGTGAAATCCCTTGTCTGAAACCAAAACCAGGAGCAGTACCTCCTCCTGGCTCCCTTGTATTACATTATCACTGTGATGGTGATGATGATTTCCTGAGTTTCACTGAGTATGATGCAAATGAGGCTATACCCAAGATCACTCTGTCCTAATGTCTTAATCCCTACATTTTATACAGCCCTAAGAGTGAATATCATGTCTCTTGAGAAAGAAGGGCAATCTCTGCATGATTAAGCAATAGATGGATGACCAGAGTATGCTGGAAGACTACACTGTGGCTCTCAGCTGTACAGCAAAACCAATGCACTGAGATTGTGCATGCATCCTTGCTCACATAGTATGTAACAAACCAGCACAAATTGGATTTTTTTTGCTATATCAGAAATTTGAAATTTGGGGATTAATCTCACTGCAAACAAATATGGCAACTGCAAAACTTTTGAAGTGCGCTTAACCTTTCCTTGTAAAGGGAATTTCTCAAAACAGCGTTTTTACTTGAAATTATTGTTCCATATAAATATTTTGCATTATCTCTTAACCACAACCTTTGCTTTTCATTAGTGTAGTGAAACCATCTGTGCTCTGAGGCATAGTTATGTCATGCTTACTTTGAATCTGCATAATCCTTAAATCTGGATCAGAAGAAGCCTTGACACCTTGGAATATTTAGCTGACAAGCAGTGACAGCAGAACTTTTCTGGTCTTGGTCACTTCAGTGCTTGGGGGTTGGTAATAATTTAGCTATCTTTTTTTGATCATTGGATTCCTGAAACCTCTCTTACCCTTTATCTGCAAATGGCTGGCACCCTATCAACAGGCATGTAATGTTTTATTTTAGTTCTTAAGATCAAAATAGAAATAAACTGAATGGTAACCAGTTTTTCAAGTCCCTTCTATTCTAGTAGCAACAGCAATCTTATTTTGGTTGCTTACATTCTGATTATTGAAAAAGGCAGAGAAATATACTATTGTTTTCTTTCTTAGAAATTTTATTTTAGCATTACTGGCTTGCAAAGGCATTGATACCAAGCCCATTAAAACATTTATGGCAACTTTACTTTCACCTTTTTCTTTTTCCATTTTCTTTCTTTTTCTTACAAGAGATTTAATTGTACTAAATGGCAGTGTACTGCTCATTAATTTGCAGGTTGATCCTGTGAGTTTTGGAAGTTATAATATTTGATTTGGTTAGCATAAACTCAAGCTGTATTAATCACAGACCTGCATAATTTATATTGGCTTCATTTGTTTCTAAAAGTATGTGGGAAGTGTTGCATTTTGGGTGTTTTTCATTTATTATCCCTGTCTAAAGCCATTCAGTTCACTTCTGTGCTGGAGGTCAAGAAACCATGTGTATGCTTGGAATATATTTTATATGTAGATAATGTATTTTATATGTAGATACTCGCTACTCACCCATATGTCCTAAAATACATACAAAATAGAGATTTCTTGGGCTAAAATGAGACATTAAAAAGCCTCCCTCAGAGATTCAGCATGTACCATAATTTTCATTTGATACTGGGCTACTGAATTTACTTTAGAGCCTTTTTGTAGTTCTTCCTTAGAAATTTTAACAACAATCTACCTTCTGCCAGCTGCATTCCTTTTCTAGTCGTAGATTTCTGAAGCTTGTGAATGCACTGGGAAAACACAGTAGTAATGCAAGAATGTAGGGGACTTGTGGATACCAATTAAACCACCATATAATCCAATGTAAATTTTGGTTCATGAAATAGAAAAAATGAAAACCAGTCATCAAGAGTTTACTTACTATGAATGTAGACATTCAAACTCATTTGTGATTCTGTGAAAAGAAAGGACATTCACTGCTTCATAAAAGTTTTACATTGTTTCTTTGAATTTCATAGGTTTTTTGCTGAAGTTTTATGCATGTCAGAAATCAGAGGAAAGGTTAACCTGTTCTTTCCTTTTATGTCCTGTTTCTTGGTACTGTTCTGTTGTTTGATGGACATACATTTGCATAGATTTGAAAGTGTCAGCTGTGGCTACTGTGTACATTGTTGCCATTTCAGAAGCGGTGACCTAAATCTCACATTTTAGGTTTCCCTCTCCTTTCACTCTATGAGTTTTTTGCTCATGCAATTAAGTAAGGAAATTAATAAAATTCTTTCACCTTAGGTATGCCCTATGACTGTTACAAGGCTACATTATGTGGTCCACTGTCAGACACCCTGAGAACTTCCAAATTTTTTGCATATTTGATGTGTGATATTCTCTTGAAAAAATTATTAACAAAAATGAGTGACAGCTTTATGATGTGTTAAAACCAGCTTTTCCACTTTGATTTCAATAAATTTGTAGAACAGCATACATGACTGGTAGGACTGTGACATTCGAGTTAACTCAGACAATATGAAATACAATTGATTTGACTTCTTAGTATAGTGTAATCCATGTGGTTTCAGACCAAAAATCTATATTTGTATTGATATGACTTCATAGCTTTATTATATTGGTATTGATGCAATGCTACAGCAGTGGTCTGTAGCATTTTCAAACTACTGACATACAGCCTGATTAGATTTGTGGATTGTCTGAAGTTTAGTAGATACAGATCAGGACTATATCAGAAAGACAATTATATATTTGTCTGAACTAACGTGTGAGAGCAAATAAATACTTTCTATGCTTTTTATCAGCTGTCAAAGTAAATATCAGAACAAAAGAAGTGTGGTTTACCAAGCTGTTATACACTTGCATTTTCCATGTAGCTATGTAAAGGAAAAATCTCATATTTTGCCCCTCTTAATGAATGTTAAGTTTGATTAAGTCTGCTAGCAAGATATCATAAAATATCCTTAAAATGGCATGCAACTTTTTTCTAGACTGATACAGAAAGGACTATTACTTCATAAGTCTAATATTCATTGATTTTCGTGGGGATCTGTTAGAAAACTTTGGAGTATAATGACTTTTTAGAGCTTTGCCTTTATCAGACATGGAAGTGTCTATAAGTGACCATGAAAACTCATCTTTAGCATGAATTAAACAAGAGGAAAGATGAAGAAACATTTTTGCATGTACATTTAGTTTCTACTGGTCTAAGTCTGTACATTACTCTGAATAATATAGGGAAAAAGGCGACACAAAAATTGAAAGAAGGCATAAAGTACAGAAGAAGAGGAAAGTTGTGAAAAAGACTACACTGTACATAATAAATATTTAAAGCTCCATTTTCCCCCAAGAATTAATGTGGTTTGAGGGGCCTACATCTTTCTCTTTCTTATGTATCTTAGGTACAGCAATTCAGTGAGATGTGTTCTGTGCTTACACTAGTCAAAGAATCCTCAGGCTTGTTCAGCAACTGTACACATCTATAATTTAGGCTGAGGACTTGCTTGACCTCTGTGATTTTATAAGGAAGAATAAAAAGTTGTGTGAAACCAGAAAACCACCTGTTGTATCTGAAGTGCTGCTGCAGTATGGTCCCACTGGGTTACTGAGGTGGAGGGAAACTTTTCCTTTGTTTTCTTCTATTCCGCAGCGTCCTGTTTCACATCCTTCCTTTGTTGCTGTGCCTTCCCCCTACACATAAGTTAAAGCTGTGTCACATTACATCCTTTTGTCAAAAAAAGACAACCAAGGATCAGCAGTGAGAGAAGGGGAAATATGAGGCTTTCCCTGAATCTTTGCACCATTTCCTCTCCTTGACTGATATACTGCTCCTTATATGTAGCCTTTGACTTACAGACTTGAAAGAATTTTCTATCCCTTGAAATATGTGAAAGAATTCTATAAGGGGTTTGTTTTGTTTTGTTTTTCATCCATGTTGATGACTATTTTGACAGACTCTTCTCTGTGAACTTTGTTGGGCAAATTTAACTTTCTAACAAGTTGTCACAAACATTTTATGTCAACATCCAACAAAATGGTTCTTCATAAAACAGCACAAATGAATGCATATGCTTGGTGTTCCTTCTGTATGAGTAATTGTTAACCTAGGCAATAATTATAAGAGCAATGGATGGATAGTAGTAGACATAAAATGTGAGGAACAAGCTTAGGATGAAGACAGTTTGCTGAACTGCCAGGCAAACTAAAATAAAAAGAACACTGCCCATCTAACTGGAAAATGAAACAAGGAAAAAAATTTTCTTTCAAAGGCCTATGATGGTAGTACATGTATTGTTAATTAAATATTTCAGTCTCAATGCCAAAGGATCTGCTTTCAAGGGACTTGAACAGACATGTATCATTATTTCTGCCTGTTAAGAAGATGGCTTTGTTAAGTTTAAAATCACACAATTCACAATGGGAACTCATGGTGTCTAGAAAATGTAAGATGAGTGAACCAGATCTTAATTTCCAAATTGATTAATATATCTTATTATTAGGTCTAATGTATGGTGTTTGATGAGATCATAACTTCATGCATGTTTAAATCATGTGTGGACTTTATGGGATTTACAAGCTCTGGCAGTCTGATGAATAACATAGCACTATACTTAATGTGGGGCAAGACTGAAGTGATTCTAAGTCTCAATTTGATTTAGAATTCATATCTTGAAACCCATTTAGGGTGAGCTTAGACTGAGAGGTTGTCACACAAATGGGCAAATATTTATATATGATTACATTGATTGACAAAGTGTCTTTCATTTGCTGATTGCCCCTAGGCAGTTTATATATGCAGATTATACTTTGTTGGAAGGAATACCCAAAAATCACCTAGTTCAACCTCTTTCTCAAGTCAGGGCTGAGTAAAATTTGATATCTCCTAGGACTAAAATTTCATAGCTTCTTTCAGCCTCCACTTCAGTGTTTGATCAGCCTCATTGTTATTACTGTTAATTAGCCTTACTTCCAATATCTAATCAGAATTTAATTATTTGCAGCTGTGACTGTGCTTCCCACCCTTTTAATGTCCATCTCCAAGAGGTGCCTCACTCTTTTCCTCTCTATATCATCCCATTGGGTAGTTCCAGGTGCCCTCTAGACTTCTCCTTACCAAGCTAAAAACCCCACTTCTTTCAGCTCTTCTTCCTACAGCAGGAAGTCCTGCTCCTTAAACAGCTTCATGGCGTTTGCTTGCCCTTGCTCCTGTAAGTCAATAAACTTCTCAGTCTGGAGAGTGCAGAACCGTGCAGAGCACTCCAGATATGGCTTTTTCCATGACAAACAGAGGGACAACCTGGTTACAGTTTTGCTAAGGCAACACTGTATGACCCATTCTGGTATTGTCTGCAGAATAATTTGCACAACAAATACGTGTCACGTGTGTGCCCTTTGTGTCACAAAGGAGATTATAAAAAAAAAAGCAGATTGATGTTTGTATAAAATATCCTATTGTGTAGTGGAGAAAGTGGCTGAAGTGGCTCCCACTTTGACCATCACTCATTAGGCACAAGGGATGGAGTCAAAGTATATCCATTAAAAGTATTTTGTCATCCACATTCTTCATACCAAAAGGACTGCTGTCATGGTGTTACTCTAAACTGTCTTTCTGCCTATGTAATCAAACTTCCTTCCTTTGTCACAGCAGAATAAATTATATTTCTCTTCTCAACACCTTTTTGTAATCACTACTGGCCAATGTACAATTTCAAAGTTTTGTGTAGAATGTGGCTGTCCACGCTGGGGGAAATGAAAGGAAACAGGAATAAAATACTTAACATTTTAGTGGCTGAAGAAGGCAGCTTAGTCGCACCAGGGCTATGCTTCAATATGTCTGCAGCTCACATTCCTCTCCTAAAGAGTGAAAAAAACCTCCAAAAGATCCAACTCTATAAAAAACTAGTTCCAAGTAGGGCATTCCACGGCTGTTTTTGCAAAAAGATTCAGATTATCTTAGGAAGATTCCAATCTACTTTCAGTTTGTTTGATTTGTCTTGTAATTTCTTTTCTTTCCTTAGCTTACTGCTTTAAATGGTTTTCACCATAGTGATTGCAAGCTTTTTGCAAATTCCTTCACACTTTGTACTAAACCTGATATTGTCCTATTTCAGTCCAACCCTGCCTGATGCACATTGGACAAAAAATATCTATTCATTAAAATCGTGCTTCAGAATCACAAAATCTTGAGACATTTTGTTTTGAAAGATACATGCATCTTTACACCAGAAAAATATAAGAAAAATATTCCTCACCTAATTAGAAATTAATTAGTTTTGGAAGACTTCTACGTATTGTGACCGTACTTGGTGCTGAAATGTAGCGCCTTGAAACTTATAATAAATTAAAACTGTAGCAGAGGCTGAAGACATCAAAGTAGAGAAAGAAAAATATATATTGCCAGTTCTTAAATTATGTATTGTGAAAAGAATTTCATTCTTCAGCAAGTTGACAGTAAAAATAGACAAACCCAATATTTCAGGACATTGTGCCAAAGACTATGTGAGAAAGCCTCTGAGTGTCTTGCTTTAAGCTCTGAATTATTCTTGCTTGATTTTGAGGAGTGAGAAATGGTGAATTTCTTGGGACCCTCAGGATGTGGAAGCTGTGCACTGCTCTTATTTTGAATGACAGTATGGGCAAATTCTTCAGCCAGAAACATGTTTGTGTAATTTTTATTTTTTCAGTTGTCTTTTATGCATGATATAAAGTTGCTATTAATTTAAAAACTGTCACTCACAGAATGTGGGAATGGAAGGCCAACTGAGACAAGCACTCAACAACAGCTGAAATTGGTATCCTGAGACAGGTGATAATTTGGTACAGCTAATTATCATTTTTCCCATATGAAATAATGTCAGAAACATAATAAATTGTTTTTGTTTTGATAAGGCACATTTTAAAACCTTCAGTCAATGGTGACTTTGTCATATAACCCTCTTTGTTTAAAAGAAAGAAAATAACCAAATAAAAAATACCAAAGACAGTGACTCTGAGCATTTCCTTAGTAATGATTCATGCCTGACCTAGCCCTGACCTTGTCACTAATATTTAGAAGTAGTCTTTTGTATTAATGGTAAATATCCGAGTTTGTTAATCTATCTGAATTCGAACAGCTTGTTCCTATTTGGAGGGAAGAGTAGGTATATACACTTTATTTGACAGCTCTTCCATGTATGGGTCTAATGGTTTATCTGATTTTATATGGGTTTGCATTTAATCTGCTTCTGTGTGTTGTTGCTGATCAGCCCCCTCCTGTATAACCTCAGGATATCTAGTGTCATGTAAATATGTTTTCTGGGCAACCAGGCTTCAGGGTGAGAGATCGGCTCAGTCCTAGCCACATTATTAGTGTGGATGCTGGAACACGAATTCTTCACTCTTCTCTAGCAGGGTGCTCAGCTCCATATGACTTCAGGACCATCATTATCTTTCCACTTTTTACTGACTGCATGGGTTTGGATGAGTTTGCACTCTAAAGTTAGTATGCTTACAAACACCTAAGGAAACAATGCTGAAAAAGTAGTAGCTTTATGACTAAGTATTACAAACTTCACTTCTTCACCTCTTTCTTCTCTAGTAGGTACAAAATCCTTAGAAACCTGCTCCAAACATCCCAGATCATCTGTTCAACTTTTCTGACTTAAATGTTGTGTGGTATTGGAAACCAGGTGGAAACACCAATTAAGCGTAGTGGTTTTGGTTCACCAATCTGAGTTTCCCGGCCAACAGACCAATTAATGTAGTGGGTCTAGATGCTGGCTAAATGCCAGTGCACCCGCTAGAATTATTTACTCATTTTCTGCAGCGAGATAAGGATTAGGAGGAGAGCAAAGCAGGCTCAAAACTTTAAAGTGTATAAAGAAAACTTCATTAATAGAACCAAAAGAAAAATAATAAGAAATAAGAATAAACCTTCAGAACACTTTTCCTCTCCCCAACTCCTTTTTCTTTTTCCACTGACAAGGTAAAGAGAAAAAATTTGTTATTTTCAGTCAGTTTACCACTTCTAAAATAATCTTTCTTCAGTTCATTTAGGGAGAGGAGTCTCTCCTGCTATGCCGTGGAGATTTCTTCACAAGAAACAGTTCACTTGTGGTTTTAATTTTCACAAATAGCAGCCGCCTGGAAATCTGCAATGGTGAAATCCCTCCAATGGTTTGTCCTTTCCACAGCTACCACCGTGGGTCATTTCAGCTTATTGGGGTGCAATTATAAGGATGAGCTGTTCTAGTATAGAAACAAAACTTCTATTCTTTTATCTCTGGGAACAGAGGTTTTCTTCTATCCCTGGGGCAAGGTTTCTCATCTCTCTCTGTTCAAGCTTCTCATTGGATCACAGCTACTTCAACATCTGCCTCTGCTCATGGCTGTGATTAGAATGCTACATCCCCGCAATACAAATGTGCACATCATTTGGCTAGCAATATTCCCCTGTGTAAAATCTGGATGTTATTTTTGTTTTTATAGGCTCAAGCCTCAAAACTTCATATAATTCATGTAATCCTTACATCCACTGAATTTGTTCTACTTTCTGAAATTCATACTACTGTTTCCTTAAAAGCTGTAGGCCAATTAACTTTCTTTTCCCCATTTAAATATCTACCTGCCTGGCTATAATCAGTGTGGATGAATAATCAGTTTAGACTTCTGTGTCTTTGAGTTGTGCTATTTCAGGGCTTTATATTACTTGGAAGAAGTATAATTTTATAATAATTATTCATATCATTCTATATGAGAGAACAGTTCTGTAACTTATCACTGTGAAGGGAAAGAAGCCCAGACTAAAACTGTTTTGTGTTTCTGGCTTAACATCCCCAAATATCAGGGATTATGTTATGAGTAGTGTGCTCACTGGTGTACAAAAATTAATTTAATCTATTATTGTCACAATTATGATAAACTTTATATGGTCCTTTTACTCTACTGTTGTTTCTGAATTTGTGTTTGGTAACATTTCAAAAATTAAAGACATTATGAAGAGAGTTTGTCACATGTGTTGCGCAGTAAGGTAATGCAAGGATTACATCAAAACCATTATTTTCTCCTCTAAAGTAATCTTATCACACATCCTTTGACACCTTTATGCTTGATATTGCATAGCTGCAAATTTTCTATAGTTTGAAGGATAGTGTCAATTTCTGTATCTTTTTCCCCTCTTGACATTTATTAATTTGTGATTTTATGCTGTCTTGGAAATTGACCGATTTTTATACATAGCTTTTTTGATACTCAAGAAGTCACACATATTTAACTATCTCACAGGCTTAATACTGAATTCATTATTTTCATTTTGTGTTACAAAACGCCTCTTTCCTTAGACATTTTTTGTCTCCTAGGAATAAAACCAAGTATGCTTTAGGTGGTAGATGTGGAGACTAGAAAGTCTTTATGACGCTGGTGACATAGTACATTTTTACAAGAACAAGATGGAGCCTGGTATTTTTAACCTAGTTTCTAAAGCCTTTTAAGTCTCTTGCTTCTTTCACAATTATCAATGTTTTCATGAGATACCTATCATAGCTATAGCCTTATTTAGCTACAAAGATCTTTGCCTTACCCTGTGCTATTTTTTGAGGTATAGTCCTAGTCACAAATGTGCCAGCTTTTCTGCCTTTTCAGCAACCATACAGACAACATAAACTATGGAAAGGTTAGATTTTACGGTATTTGCTGTGTAACAGGAAAAAGAAGGATTTTAAAAAATTTGATTTAAGTCCTCCAAGTGCAAAAGGAAAGTAGAAATCAAATATCTCTGAGGAATGTTAAAGAATGGCTGACCAATAACTCAGTGATGTTCATTTACTATTTTGACAGTTGAAAGCTTTATCCTAGCTTTTCTCTAGTGCCTCCATTTTGAGGACGATGGTGATCATTCCCACGGAAGCTGAATAACCAGGTTAGTTTTCTATTTTGTATGTAGATTCAGTTGCCAGTAGCTAACAATAGTTATGTTGCTAATCAACACATAATCTTAAAAGTAAATGACCTGCATAAGCACTGAAGGAATTAAATTTTCCTGATGCTTCCATTGCTTCTTCCACACTGTTTAGCCTTTAAAGAGTTAATTGATGCCTTGTATCTCTTACATATCCAAAGTACACATTACCTAAAAGTCTAAGCTATTCCTTTTCATTTACAAACAGATTTTCTGATTGTCAGGCATCTAAACTGAGTTTTAGATTTTCAAAATTCTCTCAAGTAAAAGCACCCTCCTTCAATGTAGCACATAAAAATCCAGAACAGTAGACGATTTATAGACCTTATCCTATTTTTAGTTAAAAAAATGAGTGACAGCAGAAAGTTATTGTGCAGTTGTAGAGGATCTGTGAGGTGGGTTGACAAATGGAAAACTGAACTTTTGCTTTGTCTGAAGTGTGCCTGTTGTGTTTTGCTTGGTGACTGGTGGCAATGGCAATGCACCTGTGAATTATCCTTCTGTCATGTGCCCCCTTTGTGTATATGTGCACATACAGCTACACACCAAACCATGAACGTTACCATCACTCATTTTGCAATTCCACTTCATCAATTTCCTTGTTTTCTAGTTCCATCTTTTCTTGGAGAGAAAGTGTTAGAACACTGTTACCTACAAATTCTTCACAAACTGAGCGACCAGGTTTCATTTGTTATTTTCCCATCCCATCCTGGAATCACAGCCCTGTAACAAGTGAATATTTCCTCCGGTTCATTTTCCCCTTATTCTTCTTTCTGCTAGTGACAAATCTCCCTTATGCTTCCTCTGTCATAAAGAGAGATTTCAGGCTTTTGGGGTCTTATTTTGCCTTGTTACTATGAGTTCATACAGGTGGCTTCCACAAAATTGTCATGTCAAATTTTGTCAAATGACAAAACATGACTTATGCAGCAGGTGTGGGTACTGTACTGTCTTCATATCACGTCCAGTATGAAACCTGTTTATTGCTAACTTGTTTCTTTTAAAAACACAGATTATCACATCTTTTTGAATAAAACTATTAAGGAAATGCAACATGGAAAAAGGTCAAAGAACTGCTTTGTCTGGATTTCTTTTTCGTGATGACACAGGTAAAAATCTTCTTAAAACTTCATTAGTTTGTATCAAGCTGCAGGGCTGAATTTTGGTAAATCAACCTTTTGTATTTAAGACCATTTTTTGTTTAAGTGTATTACATTTTGATTCCCCTTTTTAAGGAGTAACTGTCAATAGTATAATTTTAAATACTTTTTCTTTTTCTAGTTTGGCATACTTTAATGGCTATGCTGCAGAACTTTTTTACTTTAATAGTTTTTACTGATTTCATGCTGTGGTTATATAGTGAACATTAGAAATTATCTGCAGCGAGAATTAGAGGGTGTGTGATTGTCTGAGTCACGTAAATGCCAAAAGCTTTTTGTGACATTTTTCAGACTTTAAAAATGGAAATATGTTATTTGCACATTGGCTCCTGATGGAATATGACACACTGCAGGCACACAGTGAGTTTAAGTTAGGCTTTAGGCCATTGGGGGCTCTGTATACGTATATGCTTCTGGAAACAAATGAAACAAACCGCTTTCTGCACAGACAACCCTTGTTGATGAGCCACAGAAATTCCATCAGGTCAATGAAAGCAAACAGGATTTACGAACTTGCTGGAGCCTGTTATCCAGACTCAAAAGTTATGGAATGCTTTTCTGACTTGATGTAACTTGGTCTTTTCTCCCAAATTAGTTTCAATATCCTTGTATTTGCATATGAAATATTAATATTGTCCAGTACAATCTGGGTTTAAAAGCAGAAATGTGAGCTAAATTACATTTCAAGTTTGTAAAAAAAGGATCACCATCCTTTTAAATCTATGATCTTTAAGCACATCCCATCCTCCAACATGAATAATTTCCCTTAAATTAGTCCCAAAGGATTCATTTTATTTATTGTGTTACCCATCAGGCTGGAAAACAAGCATGTAAGAGATTTTTCCAGCTCTCTACTTTTCTACCTCATCCAGGCCTTTCTCAAAATCCAAGTGGAAACCATAGAGGGTGGCACTTAAACAAGAACCTGTGCCTGGCAGTTTGCAGATAGAAGAACCCTGGTGGGACTCAGTAAACAGTAAAACAGCAGATCCACTTCACTGAACTTTTACACCAATTATATCCTTACAGGACCCCACTTTGCTTGTCTCTGGACATACTGCTTATGGGGTTGGCCTAAAATTTTTTTGCCATTTGCCTTTACACTTTGTCTTTTTCAGAATTGTGATGTGATAAACGCATAAGGAATGCATAAGGGTAAATGATGCATTTGTAGCTCTTTAGCCATATTAATTTTCTGACACCTGGAAAAGAAGGGCACTGCCTGCTCAAATGCGCCACCCGAGTGGATGGATGGGTCAAAGAGTAGTATATATATATGATGAGCCTAGTCCACCTCAGCAAGTAATATTAAATGTTCTCAACACACCTCAGGATGAAGACATGAAAATGACTGTTACCTAGCAAACACCACTACAATTTGGAAACAAACATTCTTTGAGGTCTCTATGTGTATTAATAAATTCCCTTTTTTGTCTGAGGTTTGGTTTTGTTTTGTTTTGTTTTTTTTTAATGCGGTAAAAAACAGCTAGACTGCTGTAATCCATCAACAAGTAGTATTTAATTTTTAGTTGGTGTGATGGATGGATTTGTCTGGATGTCAGATGCCCACTAAGCCACTTTATGACTCCCACTCTTCAGCTGGGAAGGGGAGAGAAACTGTCTTGGAAAGCTCATCTGTTGTGATAAAGGCAGGGAGACTCACCCATTAGCATCAAAACAGACTCAACTCAGAAATAAATTTATTAATAATCACATCAAAGTAGAAAAATAATAAAGCCAAACTTTAAAACACCTTTGCCAAACCCCTCACTTCTTTCCATGCTCAACTTCAGTCTTGATTCCTTTACCTCCTCTTTGCCAGTGGCCCAGGTGGATGGGGAAATGGGGCTGTGGTATGTACATCACAAGGTGTCTCTATCACTCCTTCCTCCTCACACTTCTCCCCTGCTCTTCAATGGGAGACAGTCCTCCACAAACTTCTCAGAGTGAGTCCTTCCCTTGGGCTATAGTTTTTTTAAAACTAAATCAGTTTGTGCCCCTCTCCACTGTGTGCAGTCCTTTGGGAAACGGCTGCTCAGGCATGGATCTCCCATGGGGTCACAAGTCCTGCAAGCAAACCTTTTTTCCACAAGTCTGTAGGTCCCTGCCAGGAGCCTGCCCCAGCATGGGCTTCAGAGCATGAGAATATTTTGTATTCTTGCCAGGTGATCTGTGCTCATTCCTTCGTTAGGTCTCAATATCATTTTAGCCACTCACTTGGATTCCATTACTGTGTCTCACTGTAATTCTGATTATTGCTCATCCTAGTAACCGATAGTTTTCTATTATTAACTAATCATCTGCTGGCCTTGTGGGAGCCCCAGAGCTTCCAGGCCTTTTTAATGAGGTTGAATTAGATTACCTGCCCTTATTAAAACTTAGTTTTAACACAAGTAGGAAAGGAAAATTGTCCTCCTAGTGCCAGTATACATAGAAATATATCACTAAATGTGTTTAGGTTGCCTGAGTTGCATGGCAAACTGCACCAGTCCAATTTGGTACAAATAAAGAATGTGTTATTGATGAACTGAGCACCATGGAAGGAATTTCTGTTGCACACTTTCTTTTAAAAAATTGAGACAACAATTTTTTAAAGTTAAATGTGAATAGCAGAGTGAATGTTTTGAGCATGTTAGGCTGATTGCAGGTAATTATTTGTTGAATAAAAAATGGTGTATAGGGTCTGATCCAAATCCCAGTGAAATCAATTGAAAGATGTCCAACTCTGGTGTGTAGAACATCCAGCTAGAGATATTATAATCCGTATTTCCCAACAACATGCCTAAGATGTTGCGTAATAGTAACATGGGATGTCACAAGACTAAAATTTTAGATTCCTTAATGGAACCCTTATTTAAAATTGTAATCTGTTCTGAAATTGTCACCTGTGCCACACTATAATATTAAAAGAATGCATCTTATAACTTTGGATTACTTTGTATTGTAGAGCAAGTATGTATATCAAGAAAAAGATAAGTGCAAAATATGTCTTTTTCATTACATTATTTTCAAGGACTAACTGTATGGTCAAGGAATGACAGAAATCTCTCTGAAATGGTATAAAATAACACAGGTAAGCATGGGACATAAATTCACCTAGCATTATCTGTAAGGATGTTTGACTTGATTTTCTCTGAATGGAGCAAATTTTACGGACAATAGGAGGTTTTGTGCTCTGCTCTTTACTTTTTTGTGCTTGCTCTCAATTTTGTAGCCTGCATCTTAGTCCTTTCTCAGATGTTCTGTGGCCACCTCAAAGCAGAAAACATGCAGGAAAGCATTCTTGCAGGTCATTTTCACCTGTGTGGAGAATAGGAGAATGCAAGATTAAAGCCATGGATATCAAAACTATGAATGAATTTTACTAAAGCTATCAGATTACAGAAGTCATGGTCCTCATGTTTTTTTACCTAGCAGCATCAATCAAAGAATAAAGTGGAGGTTCTAAGTGCTTGCAATGGATAGGGAGTGAAGTCTACTCAGGTGATATGGCAGAAATGAAGTAATGACTTGCTCTAAGTCTCAGTAAATTCTGATTTCACTGATTTCACTCTGATTTCACTCTGATTTCACTTCTCTGCTTTTCAGAGAAACAGCCTGCAATTCTCATTAAAATAAGCAAAAGCTTGTTATTGTGCTTGATCATCGCATTTGTGTTTTCTTGTAATGCTGGCATCATTATAGCTGTAAAGTGTGTCAATTTACTTACAATGGAGATCTACAGCTCAGGCGCACAACCGAGTTGTAGAGGATTAATACGTTTCTGTGCATCAGCGGTGCCATGGTAACTGCTATTAACTGCCTGTGCAGATGTTTTGAGCTCACTTCAGTTGCAAGGCAGTATGATTTATCTGTAGTTCTGGAAGAACTTTCCACTAAGCTGCATTACTTCTTTCTGATTGCTAGGAGTCTGTGAAACATTGTGCAGCTAAAGGATTCCCAGATATGGATATGAGGGTACAATTGGGCACCAGTGGATATGAGGAGAAGGGCAGCACTATCATGAAAACCCAGGAGAAGAGGGTTGCCTATGGTGAGGATGAGGCTTGCAGACCACCCTCATGTGGCCTCACTGACACACATGAAGTGAGCAGCCATCACCTTGAATGATGGGGATACCCTGTATTCCTGCTCTGCAGCCTCCTGAATGGGGACATTGCAGTACAAAACACACAAGTGAATTTTGTTGTTGAAGTTGGTTGAATATTTGGCAAATGAAGATGCTACAGCCATGCAAAAACAATTACATTCCTACACCCATGTCTTAGTAAAGCCATGCTAAGAAGAGTTAATAGTAGGAACTCAAGAGACCGATTTGTTGATTTCAGGCGTTAATCAGTAATTTACTTGTAAGACTATCCAAAAAATTATCTTACTGNAGAACTTCACGGAACTTCCTGGAACTTCCTTTCCCGGATCTTCCTTGAACTTCCCTTTTTGGATAAACACATGAAGCTCACCAATTATTCATTCCAGCGGTAAAAAGTCAAGTGTCTTAATTTGTAAGTGCATGCTAGAAGATGGAAACTTGATTATAGCACTTTTCCAATGTATTAGAAAAGATCCATATTAATATCATTTTGTGGAATCATATTAAGTAATGAAATAGAATATGAAGATTTCTGTTAAGTTCTTTGTTATATTAAATGTTAATATTGTTATTGTTTTGCTGAGATGAGTTTTCATGCCATTTGAAATTATTGCCATGGTCTTTCTATTTTAGAAATCTTGAATCTAATCTACACATTTGGTAATCTCTCATTTCTTATGGTTAAATCAGCCACCTAATTGGAGTGACATTTTACATTTTAAAGCATCCTCTCTGAGCTATTTCTACATCTTATTGATTTTTTTTCTGCTTGATGGCATCAAGAAATGGCTCCTTAGCTACCCACAAAGCTGAAAGTCTCATCAAAGCTCTCATCCCTGCTAAATGCTCCTCTTTAGATTCAAGAAAAACTACACTCTCCTGCTTTTATCCACCCTGAATGCTTACAAAATGACCATTTTTGTGTCACAACTTCAGTCTGTCATTTTGACCATAATACTCGCTGTATATGCACACTTTCTTGAATACCATCTGGCTTCTTGGTATCTGCTCTACTCAACCCAAGCTATCTGCTTTAACATTCAAAGGCCTCCCTGACCTAGCCTTACTACATATTAGTTCATTGTCAAAATATTGACTCTAAATTCCAACCTGGCTGGGATGCCAGCTTTCATTTTCTACATCTACTTGTCCCAGTATCCCTCATGACTAGAAAAAGCTGCTGATTCTGGTTTGGTTTGTAAGCATCCAATTTCCCTTCTTCTCCTCTTTTAATGCTTTTCTTTAAAACAAACTATTCAATGACTTGCTTCTTGCCAGTAAAAATTGGCTGGAGCACAGAAAGCACATTTTTTTCAGGCCGAATATAATTTCAGTGTTTCTTTGTACACCCTCACCTACATTTAATGTATTATCTATTGTTCTGTTCTTTCTGGTTCTGTGGTCTTAAGGCCTTTTATTTTGGGAGGAGTGAGGCAATAGAGGATATTTCTAAATATATCATATGCTCCAGCCTGAAAAACTTTGAAATAAATATACTTGCAGAGCAACATAATATTTCATTCCTGTGAGCTTTAATTATTCTTTGTGCAGTACTCACAGTATCTGGTAACAGACGGAGCAAAGCGTTAGAGGAAACCTTTTCATTCTCTGCTGTACTAGCAGCAGTACTGAGCATCTGTTTTGTTGGACCAGTCCTGAAATCCCACAGCTTTGGACTTGTGCCTCTCCAAGCATACCTGGTAAGAGCTGACCCTCTAAAACAGATGTGCTGTTACAGGGCTGTGCTCCAGGGCAGGGGATGGATTAGGGGCAGGGGCAAGGACAGGCTCCAGCTCTGTCCAAGACTCGGTGGAAGGTGACACCAGAGCTGCTCAGCCCTCGAGGATCCTGCTGTGAGACTATCTAGCTAAATCAAATTATTAATGTAATTAATTTTAATGTAATCCTTGTTTCCTTTAAATGGCCATGTAAAGAAGCACAGATTCTGGTTCTCAAACCAACACCTTCTCACTGTGAATTGGATGTAAATCCATTTATTTTTGCTGCAAAAGTTTATCTAAATGCCAACAGCCAAAGAGTGCTACAGGTTAGTAAACAAGTCTCAGAGTCCCACTGCTCTGAGTTACTTTGCTGCTCTTTCTGATAGTAACACTAATAAAACAAATTATTTGTGCATTCATTGACTATTCCAACCAATATTCAGTTTTTTACAGGAGTTTAACAAAACGAATAAGCGACTGTCTGGATTGACAAAATGGATGAATAATTTTTTGACCACTAGTAATAGATATAGCTGTGTAACTTAATGAGAAAGTATCCAGCTTCATGAGTGTAATTTTAACCAAGTCATGTTTTTCTGATAGTTTTCCTTTTGTCACTGACAAGCCTTCTAGAGCTTTTACAGATTAAGAATTTTTAGCAATTTCAGTTTAATCTTCCTGCTAATGAGACTGGCATGTCTTTGGATAATTCAGCAACATTTACAGCAAATGGCATTTCTGGGGCAAACCTGATGACCTTCTTTAAAGTGCTCTGCCTTCCCCTCAGCCCAAATAAGATAATTTTTGGAGGCGGGATGCAAGGCTTGAAAGAACAATGAGCTAATCTGGCATATATTTTATACCCTTTAGGCCACATTCATTGTTTTCTATCTAAGGTGTAACCAAAGTCATTTCTAGGAAGTGATGGGTGGGATAAAGTCAGGCTTAAAATAAGTCAGAATAAGACATGCAATAAAATCAGAACAATTTTTTTTAAATTCAAATTAAAGCATAATAAATAATGTACATGCCACAATGCGCAGAGATGTATAATATGCATTGAACTCAGTTACTGAATAGCTTGTAATTGAAATATAGGTTTACCTAAGGTGTGGCATTTCCTGTTGGAGAAATAAGGAACAAATTCACACATGAAATTTCAGTTCTGTCCTCAGTGAAACTTTTCGATATTTGATTCAATTTTTAATTCCTTTCCATTACAACTTGGAAGGAAGATTATTTTTAAATCTCTGAAAGCTAAAAATAGTTTCAGATTTAAAAGAACCTGACTTTGCCAGTGAAGAACATAGCTGAGATTTGGAATTACCCATTCAGAGTAGGGGTCTGGTCCCTACTTTTTGTACACATAAGCATCATAGGGGTCAAAAAAAAAAGTTCCAGACAACCAAAGGCATGGCTCAAAGAAACTGGCACCCCAAAACCACTCCTAGTGGGCAAAAACCACATTACAGTTTGATGAAACAGGAAATGTGTGGCAGGCAGGTAGTTCATGAGTGTCATTTTAATTAAGTCATGTTTTTCTGATAGTTTTCCTTTTGTCACTGACAAGCCTTCTAGAGCTTTTACAGATTAAGAATTTTTAGCAATTTCAGTTTAATCTTCCTGCTAATGAGACTGGCATGTCTTTGGATAATTCAGCAATGTTTACAGCAAATGGCTTCCTCTTTGAAGATCTGACATATTATTAGTTGGTTAGTATTGAGTTCTGACAAAACTTCAGTAAAGACATTTTGGTTCTAAATCTAAATTAAAATCCTTCAATAGCAAATCTGATCTGATCTTCTTGGATCAATTGTTTCAAATTGAATTATTGTACTGAGCAAGTGATTGTAATGCAGCATATCAGAATTGATTTGCTCTACAAGAGTTTATCTCACTTTAATTAGATAAACAGAAATTTGTTACCACTTCAGAGTTTTACTGATTTTGATATATAATGGTTTTTGATCTATAATGATGCTTTATGCAAAATTGCATCTGGTGGTTTACTGAAATGAATTAATATTACCTACCTACTGCATTATGACACATGGCACATAGATTCTGATTCTATGAGACTCAAAAAAAATTACGTTATAAAAAATCGTATTTACGCTTAATGTATGCATTGGCTAGATACAAATTATTGCTGCACACCATCTGTGTGCATAATCTTCAGAACTCTGAAGATCAAATTAATGAAATGTATCATTAAAATGTTCAACTTCATTTATGAAATAGTTTGTTTAGAATAAATATTCTACCTAATTTTCTGTGGTTTTCTTTTTTTTCAGGATGCATTTTAAAGAAAATAAGAATATTCAAAAGACGGTTAGATTTATGAATGAAACTCTTCCCCCACAAAAGGCAAGTGAGCAACTTGAAGATGCTTCCAGGCAGCTGTATATTCTTAACTTCTGCTTATATGACAGATTGCAGAGTCTGCTTTTGGCAACATTTCCTGCTTCAAATTTTCACAGGGTGAAATGTTCTTGAAAAGCTTTTGACTGTTTTCTTCACGCTCTTTCTAATCCTCAAAGAACTGGTATTTCATGGGGATTCTCAATTATTTTTTGTGTTTGTTTCCTCTCTCTTTGCTACTTTTTACATTTTTAATTTTTCTTCAGAGCCACTTCTTGCTTACAGATCCTCTCAATAGCTAAAATAGCTGAGAGAAATTCTTCAGCAAGAGAAATTCTTCAGATTTCTGTATAAAATTCTCTCAACTAGATTCTATTTGTTAACACAGAACTGATATGTCAAGGGAAGGCAGGGAAAGGCAGGGAAAGGCAAGGAAAGGCAAGGCAAGGCAAGGAAAGGATTCTAATAGAAACTGATTCTTCATATGAAGGTCCTCTGGAAAAAGAGCACCTGAAATATACCATCTTTTTTGTTTAGGCTGGAAATAGACTGAAGTTATCCAGGCTTTTACAGCTGTAAACGAATTCAGCGGATCCAGTCTTTGGTTGCTGTAACTCAGCTTTTTTTTTTTTTTT
>VXAX01000507.1:0-72257 GCA_013399835.1 Leptocoma aspasia | reverse complement strand
TTTTTTTTTTTTTTGATCTTCTTGTTTGAATTTGAAGTTTATATTACTATGGTATATTTTCTAGCTGAATATTCTTTGTGTTACTGTTAGGAGTTTGCAAACCAGACAATATTCACACTTTTTCCTCTGGATCAAAGCATGAAACACTTGAATATTTTTAAGTCCATAGGAATGTGTTTAACAGAATGTTTTAAGTTAGACTCCAGTACACATGGCCTCATATGTACTGGAGTACAGTACATACAGTAAACACAAGTTTTGAAGACCCAAAGGTTTCAAAAATGTCCTTTAAAGAGACAGGAAGAATATTTCTAAGATTGCAGCTTGCAGCAAGGTCATGCTTGAGTATATTGTACTCATCTGAAATCTTACTTTCCTGCAGCAGAACTGCTACATTTTCTTTAAAAATAACTAACTGATGTTAATTAATGTTATTCTCTTCTTTTTGAGGAATATCCTCCATCCTTGAGCATATAAGCAAAATATGAAATGAAATTTCATGAAAACTCATGAAATGCAGTCTGACACTGTGCAATAAGTCTAAATGTCCATCTCCTGAATATTGTCCAATTCCCTACCTGTGAAGATGCTTTAGGTCTAACTGTTGTTGGTTTTGCTGTTAATCTTTGCTGCAATTTCATTGATTTCCTGAAAGATAAGAGCTGTGGGACTTCTGATTTACATAAAGTTGAAAACTCTTTACACACACCTCTTGCCAGCTGATTAATGTAATATCTTCTGGCATTAAGATTCATGCTTCAATTTGAACATATGGTTGCTTTTGATATAATACATTTTTGCAAGCAGAATTTTAAAGTAAAATCTAATCCAAAAACTTGAAGAGAGGACAATTTAAAAAAAAAATACTTTTCATAGTAATTTTTTTTCACATGCCCAAAGAATTGGTTAAGCTGCAGGTGCTAAGGAAGTAAGAATTTTTTAGATAAATGATTCATACATACATGATCATCTGCTTAAGAAGGATGACACTGATGCACTCAGCAGACCACCACAGGACCATGACATTAATTTAAATAAAAGATTTCTGAAATACAAACAGTAATGTATTTCAAGGAAAAAAAAAAGGTGGTTTATTAAAGATTGTGCAAGATTTTCTTTGTTGTGCTTTACACTTGTAAAGTCTTGGTATGATGCTGATACCATGCATATTCAGATATTAGAAGGACTGGGAAGGAATAAACGCAAAGCATATATAGAAGAGTGTTAAATAGACCCATAGTAACTTATAAAGGTTTGGTATAGATTGATCTGTTCATACGTTAAAAATGACGGTTTACCAGAATGTTGGTCTCTTAAAGGTATAGAAGATCTGCATTTATTGTAAAACAGCTTAATACAGTTTGGCTTCTCGTCTAGGGATTAGTCAAGTGACAAAGCCTGTACTAGTCATTATACTTTTTGTACTCAGCAGAAAAACTTGTACATTCAGTCTAGATTGCTTTTATTTTAAATTAAAGAGAAAATTAAGTAAATGGAGAACAATGGAAAGATGGAAAACGCGCACAAAAATAAAATGCCCGTTGTTAATCTCAAATGTTCTTCATCTTGTAGTCTCTTGCTGCTGTTATATTTCATTTCTTTAAAGATTTAGCTGGCAGAGAAGAAGATGAGAGGAACTGCAATTCTTTCCCCTCTCACACAAACTTTGCATTTTTCAGTTTGGGGTGATGATGAGCTAATACCATATTTTGGTCATTGATCATGCTGCGCAGTAATACAGAATTTAACTGGCTTTTCAAGGTTGGCTTTCATGTTATGTTTTTTTAGGTTTGGGAACATTTCCAGAGCATCATCCAGGCCCGGGTGCTACTGAGAACAAAAACATAAACAATCAATGGCAGTCAGGTCTGCCAACACAAGAGTTGCTGGAGGTGTTCCTGGTTTCCAGGTAGTGATAAATAGTAGTTTCTATAGGATTTTGTGAGACCTGCTGATGTAAGAGATGACATTATGAGAAAATTACAGACTGCAAAAAATATGTTCTTGTTTCTTGCCTTCTGTTTCTATACTTCCTATGAAAAGTTTAGTTGCTGTTATAATTTGGAAATATTATTTTTAATTTTGTTACATTTTTCTTGACAACTTCAAGGTAAATATCAGCTGTTTAGGAAGGAGAAATTGTACATGAATAGTGAAGATTTTCCCTTATAGAGAGATATATTTATTTTTTACAGTAGCTACCATTTTTGTGTTTTCTGTTGGCAGGTAGGAAAGAATGTTGATATTTTCCTATAGACACATTCTGAATTATGAAACACTTTTACCATCTGTTTTAATATTATTCCCTATAGCTATTACTTGTTGAATTATCATAATAGTTTCCTGTAGATTTATTGAAGTATTTCTCTTTATGGATTCTTCTCCTGTTGCCAGATTTACAGGCAAAATAATTCTGTACTCCTGCTCTGTCTATACTCTCGGGATGATTGTAATCAGCAAATACAGTCAGCCGGTAGTACAAGACTATTTGTACCCCTGTTTCCTTCTTTTTACGTGTTGTTTGTTTGATCTTAATCACATTCAGTTCACAAATGTGGTCAGTAAATGCCTGCTGTCATGTTCATGTTCTTTGCTGTTCGGTGCCATGGGGGAGACTCATGCCTGCAAATTCAGGCAGGCTCCTGAACAAAACAGACATTACAAGAAACATCCAACAACAGCAGCAGTTGTTCAAAACCATTCAAATGCAGTCATGCTAGATCTTTAATTGCAATCTTGCAGTATCTCCACTTATCAGCTCCCATGCTAGTTGCTATGCAATTGTCTCCAGAATGAAATAATTGTATATATTTAATCCTGTCTCTTGGAAACCTAGCTTTTCCGGCCTGAAAGAAAGGATGTTGGAAGCTCCAGATTGCCTCCTGCCTCCCTGAAAGGCTGCTGTTAGACCCACCTGCACTGCCTGGGTAGGGAGAAGGATGCCAGGGCAGGGAACAGGGGCACACACAGGATATGCCCAGCTGCTGCCAGCACCACTGCTCTGCATCTGTCAGATAAATCGAGCACCTGGTGTAAATCCAGGCATATGAGGCCATGTCTGCCCCTCTCTGTACCACCTGGGGGAAAAGCAAATGGGTTGAAATGTGACAAAACTGACTACTGTTAATATGTGCTACTACTCTTAGTGTTTATAGAGGTCCAAGAGAATATATATAGTCTGTCTTTTTAAATTACAATGAACATATTGAGAGGTGTTTGTGATAATTAATTTGACTTTTTTTAAAGGTCTCCTTGAATAAAGAAAAAGGGTAATTTTCTTCTTGTAACACTGTACTTCTGCTCTTATTTGAAGTAAATCATCAGTATGGGGAAAGTAAAAGAAAGATATCTTTAAGTTTCTTTCATGCTATATTATTTATAGTCATTTAGCAGACTACACTTATATTTACACTCTAAGATCCAAGCTGGAACTGAAGAATAAAGTGAATAACTCAGTTTTATTTGTTGTTCTCTCCAGACATATCTACAAGTCTTTGCAATGTTGAGAAAGTGGGCTGAAAGTAACTTCCAGTCCTCAGACCTGTGCTGTATCTGAATTTACCATCTTTCTTGCAAGATCCCACAAATTTCTTCTGATTTGCCACATAAATAAAGGGAAACCAGATTAGAGGTATGTGGCTTCCTTCAATGATTTGCAAATGCAATTACCTTGCAGCAGTAAATATCTGTCAATATAGTACACAGGCAGAAAGCAGGATCATTCTGCCTAAATTTTTTAAAATACCTTGTTTAGGCTATGCTTTCTTGACTGTATAAGTTACACAAATAAAATAAGAAAAAAATTATCACTTAAATAATTTTCAAATATATTAATTCTTTTTGGATTAGGTTTTCTTAGAATATTCCTAGAATGAAAAAGGAAATTATTAAAGTTGATTGTAATAGAATTTTTAGCATAGAAATACTTAATCATCTAAAGTTCTTTATTCATGGAATTTAGTACTTATTAAATAGTTTCCAGGATAATAATAATGTTACCTGCTTTAATAGAAGTATTTTTTTTTTGCTGCCCAGATTTATGGACAATGCCAATTTCTTGTCAATACATGGATAAGAAAGAATGAAAAATTTTGACCTGCTGTTGTGATTAAAATTACAATTTTTTAAAACTATCTTGAGGAATGGTTTTTTTTCATTCTCAGTTGTTGTAATATTGAAGATTTATTAGAAGAACTTTCAATACCTTGATTTTTTGCAATTATTATGTACATTAATCTGCTTTATAATCACTTCCTTATACCTGTTTTATGTTTTCAACTTGAGTCTAGCCTGGAAATTGCCATATTGGTGTGTTAAATTAAGAATTTCCTTTCACTTGTTTCCTTTCTTGGAATACCATAAATATCCTAGTCCTATTCAATCCAGCTTGATCCCCAAGCAATAAAAAACAGCTTAGTTAGACATTCCTAACCTTATCCAAATATTTTCTTAACAGACTCCCCCACTTTATCACTTACTGTTTACAATGAGTGCTATAACTCTTTCCTCGCATGACTTAGGCCACATTTTTCAAGCCTGTGAGTCTTACATTGGGCATATTGGTCTATGTGCTCAGAGCAGTTGTTTAAATATTGAGCCTTAGCCCAAATGTCTAAACACAGGCAGCTGCATTTTAATGTTAAGTTAAAAAATTACACTACTGGGGACTTGTCCTTGTAGGTCATTCAGAAGTCAGTAGTAATTAAGAGGGCTGTGCTAGCATTATGTATGCACCATATTTGTCTTAGCAATGGAGGTGGGTTGGAGTTTCAAAATTTCACCTGCAAATTTGTTTTTGTGCAGTTTAATTTGTGTTTAATGAATCTAATAGACTGTATAATGATAGGAAAAAATCTGCATGTCTGGAAAACAGATTTTCGTCTTCTAATTCATCTTGCAGTGGAGTTTTCAACATTTGAATGATTTATGATTGTCTACAACATGTGCACTGCTTTTGAAATGCAAGCCACCAAGAAAGGAATGAGGGAATTAAATAAACAAAATGTATTCCTTATGAAAACATTCTCACCAGCGGATTCATGCAAGCAACTTTAAGAGAGATCTTAATTGTCATTGAGCCTGCCACGTCTTACTATATTCAGTGTAGAGCTGTCTTTTTTTAATCAAGAGAGTTAACATCTCCATTTTCTCAATGATAGAAACAACAACAATATTTGTACATTTTATGACACTGCAGCCTTTCCATATGTCCCGGGTGTCACTGTCTGTGTTCATGCACCCTCACATAATGAGATGTGTTTTAGGTGCTTAAATCCCTCTTTTCCCTTCATTATGCATGTGGCATGCAATGCAATTTACTACATAACAGATGTCATAGCTAAGTGCCCAGGCTCATGTCATGATTCATTCATATGAAGACAATATGTTGCTGCAAAGTAGATATTTCAAAATATAGGAAAAATTTTGTGTTTGCCTAAGCACTCCAGATTTTATGCTGTACTGTGTGGCGTTGGATAGGCTAAAACATCAGATATAAATAGATTTGTGCTGGGGCCTACAACACAGATTGGAAATTTGACATCTGAGTATTCATCTATTTCTTTGACTTTTTTTTAACTTCCTCACTTAGCAAGAATTATGCTATTTTGAAGTTGCAGTGATTTTCTTTAAATTTTTATCTTGATTCAACTCTTACTTTTACAGAGTCCTATAAAAATAAATTATACAGTTCAAAATTCATGCATGCAGTTATGGAACAATTTGGGGACCTAAAAAATGAGAGTTTGATGTCTAGACAAATTTGGTGGAATATTATTATACTGCCTTTCTAAAGCTAGCACAATTATGTCAGGCAGTATTTTACATAAGATTGTCACAAAACATGGTCTATCTTTATAGGAAAAGGCAGACAGTAATAAGTTAGACATCAATGATGATTTATCTGAATGTGAGGAGATACATTTACAAATGAGGTAACTCAAATCTTGGAGTTAGAAATATGATAGTCATATGTATACAGCAAAATTTTAAAGGCTTTTTCTGGGCAATAATTATACAGGAAGCATCCAGCATGTCTGTTGGATGCTCAGAATTTATGCTAGTTGGAACTTCAAATGCTTCCAACAAAAACCACCTAAATTAATCTCACTTTTTTTTTTGTTATATTAGTTAGATCGAAATTATTTCTGTGCAGAGACTTAATAGAAAGATGTGTCTCATATAGGTATCTGCAAACGGGATCATTCACCAGACTCCAGTGTTTTCACTGAGTATCTGAACACTGCATTGTCTCATTCAAGTGCATAGCAAAACTTTGGAAAAAGTAAAAATCTAAAAGCCTTTTTTCAAATTAATTTTTATTCTGATATTTAACAAATATCCAGTAACTGAAATGAGTTGAAATCCATAGTGAATTTGTTCATTTAATCTTCCTCTGCTTCTTGCAAGGAATGATGCAAACCCATTAGAATTTCTCACTGGGAGTTGTTTGGAATACTCTTCTGAGAACGTAGATACTGATTTTCAATCTGCATTTGAAGATGCCTGATGGGAAATATTTTGCTTTTGATTGTGCTGTCAATTGCCTTCTGCAAGTGTCTCCAATAACAGGTTGTAGTGCCCACCAATAGAATTTGAATGAGAAGAGGTCCAAATTCTACAAAACACTTGTCTATCAGATATGGTTCAAGTTATGAATATGAATAAAGATTTTCAATAGTCTTCTTCAGAAAACAGCTGGAATGATGCTCAGCATAGAATTTTCACACTGTGTATATAGCATTATCTAGAAAGACCTTTTATATCAGTATTATTGATCTACCGAACCTCCAAATTCCTTTGTGAAAAATTGCTATCCTGTTTCAATAGTTTTGACGCTGTGTTCAAGACAGATTAGGAGGATACCTTGAGGGCTTGGTTTTTACAGCATTTGTATTATAATATTTCCAAATAGATATCGGATGTGCTCACTCCATGATTTTCTACTTTGCTTTATCTGTACTTAAGGTAAAACATGTCCAGGGATTTTGACAATAATGAAAGTCTGCTGATAACACAGGAGGAAAATATTATCTCTTCTCACCTTTCCCATTCAAGCTGTAGTGGAGATTTTAAGCACAGCTGATAAAGAAGTGAATTTCAGCCTTGTGGGAAGCTCTGGCCTGCAATGTTGCACCAGGAGGTAGCATGAAGATGCAGAATTTCCCAGCAGCACAGGGTGATTTCCTTTGGAAAGGAGGGGAAATAGGTGCATGGGGCAGACTCAGGGGTGGCAGCAGCGTGGCCAGAGGGATGGATGGATTGTGGGCAGTGGCTGGATCCCTGTGCCCAGGGGCTGAGCCGCCCTGCACTGCCAGCCAGCTCATCCAAAGGCCATGAAAGGGCAATGGGAGTAGGCATTTCTATTCCATCAAATTATTTCTGGGTCTTTTTTTTGGGAGAACCTAAGCAGGGCTTACTGCTCAAAGCATTTCCATACCCACCTTGGAATTCCATCTGAGGCAATCCTTGACATAGATTGATGTCCTTAGCTCTAGGGTATTCAAAAAGGGGTTTCTTCTCTGCTTCTCTGTTGACTTTTTCTGTTAATGGTGTTTTACTGCAAAGATAAAGTATAAACTACAGTCCCCAATCTTCATCAGTATCTTGAGTCCCGATTTTAACAACCTCTCCTAATGATACACGTAAATCAATCCTTTTAAGTGGTGTGCAACACTAATACTGAAAGATTACTTCATCCTTTAGGAGTTATAAATAGATCAGTTAAGTAAGGTGATAGACTTTTTTTTTAATTTTGGGGTTTTTTTTGTTTGGTGGTCTTTTTTTTCATTTTGTTTTTGGTTTTTGTTTTGGGTTTTTTTGTGATACAGAAATTTATGTCCCTTCAGACAGTGCTCCAATTTATTCTGTGTGTATCAGGCAAGAAATATTAGTCCAGATGGAGTCATATGCCCACATATGTCTATTTGTAACATACTTGGAAGAAGCTAGATGGCCAAAATACACTTAGAATTTAATTTAGTTCAGCAAAAAACATGAACAAAATTTGGTAGTTTTTTGTTACCTTTTTGTGAACTAACTTTGACTATTGTTTAAATGGAATAGTTTCAAAAAGCAGTTCATGTGTTGGGGTTAGTTTCTTCATAATGTTGACTCTCACCCCTTAGATAAAAGAAAGCACACTTCTTTTACTTGGAAACAAATGTGTAAAAGAAGACAATCTAGTCCAAAAACAAAACAAAAACTTATCAGATTGATCTAAAGGGATCTATCTATGCCTTATTTTAGTCTTAATATATTTTGTTAATGGAAAACTCCTTTTTTTTTTTGGTGTAAAATCTTGGTGGCACGTGAAGATCTTTGTCTTTAGGTCCAGGTTTTTACCAAGGAAGTACCAGAGTTGTGGGTAAGAAAAACTGGAGAAGAATAGTGTACTGAGATTATGATTTTTTTAAAGTCTATTCTAAAGCAGAACTGCAAAGCTATGCCAAACGTTGCTGTTACCAGACAATGGAATGCAGGTAGAAAGCAATTTCCCTCTTCAGATACCCCCTACATGCCTTTTGCCATACAAATTAAATATCAGAATCTCAAAACTAGAATATTTTAAAAGTATTTTGTAGGCTTTCACACATTATTTGTTACTCTCAGCTACCCATCACTTCAGGCTATCTGTCACACTGTTTGTGTATCTTCTTTTAAAACAGGAAAATTGCAAAAGCAGTGTATGAGAGCACACCCAGTTGTATGATAAAATACGGTTGAAATCTTTTGATGGAACATCATTCAACTGCACATGCAAAGTTGCTGCGCTAAAAAGGAGGATGTATAGAGAGATCATTGATTCTTATTTATACATACTGATTCTTGCTGGATTTTATATTTCAGGCGCGTAGACAGTGTCTCTGATTTTGTAACCTCTGTTGCTTTTAATTTTTCTGGCAATTACTGCTGTTTCATTAACTGTGAAACAATTCCTTAATTTGTTACTTGTCCTAGGTTACAATATAAAGATATGCCCAAAAGTATGTTTTCTATTATCATATTCATGAGCTGTTGAAACCAGGAGGGACAGTGTTTTCCTTGCCTCCTTCCCCTGGACTATCTCCTGTTAATGGGCCCATCAATGCCTTGCCCATGACTCATAGATAACTCCCTATGGGAGCCATTTCTGTTTAATGGGCAATCAAGGACCCACGAATGACTCATAGAATGATACATGGAACATTGTGAGATGCTCTGCCCAGCGGGGCGGGGGGAGCTGAACATCCCCACCTGGATATAATCTGGGGTTTGGGACAGAACAAGGGGCCCTTATCCACTGGTTTCCAGAGGAAAAGAACTACCAGACCTTTTCTACGAGATCACTACTTCAACAAGACCGCTTCATCTGGACTGCTATCACCACCCTAACTAGCAGGTTGTCAGGTTGTATTCTGACTCTGTCAGTGGTTTTGTTTTGTTCTATTGCATGTATTTTATTTTATTTTTTTCCTATTAAATTGTATTTCTGACTTGGTGTCTCACATTGCTTTTGTTTTCAAACTAGAACATTACTCTACTCCTGGGCACAGGCTCTGCAGCATGATTGCAAGCTCAGGGGTGAAGAGATGCACAGCACAGCAGCACTGAGCTACATTTGGTGGACAGTTTGACAAGGTGGAGAAGGGTCTTTGAAGACTTGATGACTGTAGTTATCTGACATCCTCCTTGGAGCTGTACTATGCACCTCCAAGAATCCTATGTGCCTGTCAAATTCAGTTTGGGAAGGGAATTGTCACCCTCATCCTATGAAAACTGAGGCCATAGCATAGCAGGGGTGTGAGTGCATGGGAGTGAGGAGGGTGCAGAAGCGTGGGCAGGTGAAGGAATTACAGAGTCATTAATTTTATGGATACATAATCCTTGCTCTGTGTAGATTTATTAGCCTCACCAGAGAGTACCAACCTATAGATCCTGTTTTTTGTTTCCCCCTCCTGCTTCCACAGGAGCCAGAGATCCATTATCTGTGCTAGACGTGGAAATGTGAGCATTTTCTGATCACTGTCTGAGGGCAGGCAGCAGTACACTGCAAATACAGCATTACATGTTTGTGAAATAAAAGCTCACAGTTCTTTTGTGTATGATAGATGATTAAATTATAACCAAAAGAGTGGAACAATTCCTAATCAAGAAATTCTCAGTTTTCCATATCAAATGCATATGAAATTAAATTTCTAGTTTAGCAATAGAATTTTTTTCACAAAAATGGGCATAATTTTAAATTGACTCCTTAAAAAAACTTACTGCATTTTAGCCCTTTTACATACTTCAGAAAACCATATTTTCTTTAGAAAATTAATATGTAATAGAAAAGCCTGCTAAGGTACTTCCTTTGTAAATTTACATTAGGACTGAATGCAATATTATACGATCATTTTACTTATTGTGTTTGTGAAGATCCCACTGTTGTTGGACTGCCTTTTTTTTTGTTAGTTGAGAATACAAGATCCTCTATGCCAGGGAGCTATTTACACTATGAGATGAAAATTAGAAAAAAAATATTTACAAAGTAAGCTTCTCTTCTAAAAAAAGAATAAGTCAGTGGATTATCAGTAGTATGGACTGTATGGCAATTATGATATCTGAATGTGTGGAGTTTGCTTTGTTTATTTTCATTTCTATTTTTGTCTAACTTGTTTTTAATGAAAGATCATACTGTTGTTCCTCGTACCAGGTATTTTCCATACAGTGTAAAGACAGTTATTCTATAAAATTTGCATCAAATAAATACATTCAGGGTGCTTTTTCATTGAAAAAATACAGAGATGTTCCACCGTAAAGCTCACAAATTTATATGTGTGAGGGAAGAAAAGAAAAATGTCTCTGCAAGATCATCCTGGTTCCCTGAAGAGCCAACTAATTCAGAAATACATAAATCAGAGAAACACTGTATAGTTACAGGAATAGTATGGTTTTGAAAAATGAGGCATTGCTACTTCCTTCATTAATAATGACATGTTGATTTTAAACTCATGTTTTTGTGTGCATTTGTAAAAAGGTAGACACATAGAAAACACATGTGCACACACATATATAGGTATATTACAAAATACTTCACATTTGAGTACAATAAACAATAAATTACTATGTGGCATGTAATACAAAAATGTGCTGTTCATGAAGTCATAAATTTCTATCCCATTTCTCCTGCACCATCAAAGGGGATGATGTGACAGTATTGGACAAAATCTCTGTATCTGCAGTCCATTTGCTCTTCATGAATTAAAAAACTCCACATACTGCCAAACCCCAAGAAAACCCACATTAAAAAATCTAACAAACTAAAACTCTGGACAACAAGCAAACCCTGATTAGAGTGAATTTCTTTTCCTTAAAATTGCCAATTTTCTAGCTGATGCAGATATCATGCTTCCCATGCTGTCCCTATTGGGTAGAGGCCCTCCTCTCTGTATCAAAGGTTCCATAAGCTGTAGTTTAGATGTAGAGTGAAAATTACAGCAGTGAGATTTTCAGGTTTTTAAAAAATTTTTGTTTAGCTCCAGTGTAGTTGGGTATTATCATCATAATTGTCAAGATGAAAGTGTAGTGTCTTCATCTATCCATGAGCTTGGTTCTCTTGCTGTCTCATTCAGTATTGGTGCTCTGTGGTTTTGTTTGTGTCTGCATGTGTGTGTGTATGCAGACATACAAATAGTAGTCTCCACGCATTACATGTTTATGTAAGCACAAGATAATATCTACAATAGGGAAATTTATGTTTTAACAACAAAAAGGATATCCATTCACATGGAAAGATAAAATGGGAAGCTATTGACATGTATGAGGAAAGGTCTGTGAAACAACAAATGAGAAAACTTCCTTTTGGAAAGTGAGAAGGATATTTAATTCCTTAAAAAAAAAAACTAAAGAGGGTGAATGTGTGTTCTGCTTTAACCCAGACTGTTTAATCTTTTGTTGAGATGCTCCCAGATGAAGAGCTTGATAGAGTAAGTACATCAAACATTCAAACCTTTCTGCTCACTTACTAAACACTTTGTAAAAGGGCAGAGCTTTCCTAGCCTTGTACTAACAGAGAAAAACATCTCATTATTTCTCTCTGTCTCTCATATTTCTTTCTTCTTTCTTCTTCTTTCTTCTTCTTTCCTCTTTCTTCTTTTTTTTCCTTTTTTCCTTTTCTCATTTTCTTCTTTCCTTTTCTTTTTCTTTCTCTGTCTTTCTCTTCCTGTAAATCTGCTCTCCAACACATCTGCTGACAGTATGTTAGGTGCTTTAGGAGAGCAACCTGTCACCATGATATTATTCCTTAAAAGGATAAAGAGGGAAACTTATCATATAAAAATAATAAATCTAGACTCTCCACCCCAAATATTTTTCTTGTCTTGACTTCCATTGTGATTTCAGGAAAAAATCCCACCCAAAACAAAAAAAAAAGAAAATAAACCCTCAACAAATAAAATTACCCCAAACCCTGTCAACCCCTCCAAACCTAAGCATATTTTAATACTGCATATTTAATTCAGAAAACACTGAATTCAGCTGTAATCATTATCTAACCTTTTGTCTAGAGTTATCTGACTGACAATCTGACAATATCTGCCTGATCTCATGCATGTTTAGTACTAGTCACACTCAATTCATTGAGTGGTGAATCATATTGAACAATGATTTGGAAAAACTGGAAATGGCTTAAATGCTGTATATTGAAAAAAAAAAAAAAAAGAGGGGAAATACTAACGAACAGTTGAAATAACTAATTTCTCATGTTCAAATAGACAAAAAGAAACATATCTTGATTATCACTGCCTTTTTTTACCTTTTTCTCCACTTCATTTTGGAATTACCTCCACTCACCTAATTTCCTCCTATTAAAAAGCAGACAGGAGAAATGGTAACTAAAAGCATGAAGGAAAGAGGGCAGGAAAAGGACAAGTGATTAAAAACATGGAGAGAAATGAATGAAGGTTCTGCTCTATATTTTCACATATGATGGGAAATCTGCTACTAAAGATTCAGAAAGAGTTTTTTCTGAAAAGAGTTCCACTGAAAATCCTGCAGCTAGCCATACATCGAATACAACAGATAGGTCTGTGAGGCTGTAATGTGATGAGGTTGACTTAACTGATTGCCATCTGTCTTCTTGTGAACTTTTTTGAACCGCTAATTCATCTGACTGAATACCAGAATGCTCCATGCACAGCAGGGTCTGCTGATGTGGGTTTCCCTCTGTTGCACAGTTAGGAAGATGTTTATGACTGTTAAGTCTTACATAAGCAATTGGCTGCACATTGTTAACAAAATCTTGTTTGCAAAATGATGGATTGGGAAAATGTGCCTAAAAATTAATGACATGGCTGTATGAAATGCAATACATTCAAGGAACAATGTCCATTAATGTTTTCTGGGCTATGAAATTTGCTTGATTCAACATAAAACTACTCTGTTGTTCTTAACATGATTGCTGTAGGTAGGCAAATCTATTTTAAAGTGCATCCAAGCACTTTTTAGTCCTACAAATAGGTGGTAGGTATGGTTCAGCACACCTTTCAAATGCCATGAGGCCTGATGTAATCGCCTTGCAGCCAAAACTCTAAGCTTAGTCTTACACAGTGAGCTGATACTTGCTCATCTAGGAAAAAACATGAAAGTAATAGTTGCTAGATTCCCTCTTGGCTCATCATGACCTGCAGCTTTACTTGATTTGGGAAATGAAAGGTGGCCATGCCTTCATTAAGAGGGTAAATCCACAGAGGGCACAAAGTATCTGTGCTGCCAGCATATGGCTTGGAGGGTCTGTGTCTAAATTACCTTTCTTCATACGTTTGCCAAAATCAGAGGTAGTACTGCTGAATCTCCACTAGCACAAGTGACAAGGGGTGGTAGGCAGAGCTCCATAGGTGTCCCAGGGCTGCCTAATGCCCTCCATCCTTGCTCTAAAACAGTTTAGGTTTAGTGACCTGATGGTCACAGATGCGTGGGTGTCTTCACATAGCTTTGGAAAAGAGGAAAGTGAGATGGAAAATTGACAATTGCATAATTTTTGCTTTTACAAATGTTTTTTGGAGGAAAAACAATGAAGTTGATAAAATTTCCATTTCAATTTGTAATTCTGCTTCAGTGGCAGATACTGAGATAATTTTATTTTCTTTTTCTGAACCTGGACAAAATTAACAAAGTCATTAAAAATGAAGTTGAAGATCAGGTGGGGTGCCTAAGATTGTTTCTGATCTAGTTTTATTGATATATAATGGTCGTGAATTGATTTTGGCTGGATACTAGATGCTCCCACCCAGCTGTTTTTTCCTCCCTTGCTCAGTGGGACAGGGGAGAGACAGTAATATGGAAAAGTTTGTGTATAAAGACAGGGCGATCATTCAGCAGTTACTGTCATTGGATCATTCACCATACTGTCACTTGGAGAAAATGAATTTAATTTATCATTGATTAAAAGAGATTTAGATGGTAAAAAAAAAAGGGGAGATAGGGAATGGGAGAGAGGGAAGGGGAAAGGGGGCTGTAGTCCATCCATAACAGATCGTCTCTAGTCCTTCTTTGCCTCACACTGCTTCTCTGCTCCAGCGTGGGTCCTCTCCATGGACTGCAGGGAAATCTCTGCCTGGAGCACCTCCTCTCCTCCTTTTTTCTCTAACCTTAGTTTCTTACACTTGTTTTCTTGTTTTGTTACCCCCGTGTGCATTTTTTCCCCTGTCCTAAATGATCAAATCCCCACAAAACTAATGAAATATGTTTGCTAATGGATTATGAAAATTGCTTTCTGAGGAGTGAACAGATTATTTTTTTTCAGATTGCACGTAGGCATCTCTGCATACGTGCAAGTTCTTTCACAGAGTAGAGAAACAGATTTTGCTGAGATACTGAAGAGGCATGAGGTAACTCTAAGAAAAACCTCAACTGTAAAGCATGATGAACTTTTTAGCTTTTACAGAGAGAGGACGATGTATTGGAATTCAGTTTTAATATGGGGAAAGACAACGAATTTTTAAAAAAATACTATTTTCAGTGAAAAGTGATTGAAAGACTGGAATTTCATGCTACATGGAATGCTTGTATACCATTAAAGGTAAGGTTAAAAAAATGTCAGTTAGGACTCAGTATATTTAGCAGTGGATCAGGAAGAAATCAGTTACATTGCAAATTACTGCTTACTAGCAAATTAGAGATTTTCTTTTTAATTAGAAACCTATGACTAGATTTTTTAGTGACTAAAGCAGGAAATTTACAAGTAAGATCAGCATTTTAGTTTAGATTCTTGGTTCTATCTTGCTCTTCTGAATATGTAAAAAGGGAATTAGTTGCACTTTTTTCAATGACATACACAAATGAGTGCTGTTTGCAGACTGAGTTGATGGTCATATGTTCTTTGCATTCCTTCCAGCCATAGTCTTACCCCTTTTGGACACCGCAGTTTTTCATAAAATAGAGTAGACTGCATGCCAGATTAGCATTTTACAATCTTTGAATCATACATACCCTGCTTCAGCTGCTGCCATTGGCAAAACATTTGTTGAATGAAACGAGACTACTATCTGATTTTTTTTTATTGATTTGTGAACATTACTCCCTTAACTGATTGCTTTTCTTTAAAGTCTGCTAGAATGAGTTAGGGGAGGAAATTACAGAGAGAATGATATTGTTTTCTCTTAGAAAAAGCAGTAGACCAGCTTCCAGCTCCACAGAGTACACAGGTAAACGAAACCATTCATATATTGTGGTTCCTATTTTCATCAGCTCACAGTTCCTTGTCAGTCCATGCATTTTGATGGCAGAGTTTAAATCAAAAGCATTCCGGTGCAGTCGAGCTTTTGAACTGTTTCCCTGCTGCTGTGTACATTTTGAAAACGGAGCCATAGAAAATAAAAGTGTAGGTGTTGGGGGGTTTTACTTGGCTGTTGTTGCTTCCCCCCACAAGCTGCTGGGAACCTACCTCCAGGGCCCTTGAAGGAGATTCCCTGCGTGAGTTCTTTGCCAGGGATGAAAAATGAGCGAGACTCACTGATTCTTGGTCTTCAGGTTATTGTTTATTCTTTTCTTATCTTGAGGTTGATATACTGTTCACACCAGACTCAGCATCACAGGAGCAAGGCGCAAAATGGACCCTCAATACCCAAAACCAAGGTCTTTTAAAGATATTTGACGCAATTACCTTTTAACACGTATCTTGTTTTTACTTTACTACCAATGACTCCTACTGATTTACACACGTAACAATTATGCTGCTACCATCTCTAACCAATGACTTTGTGCCAACAATACTACAGAAAATGAAGAAGAAGAAGGAACAAGAAGGAAAGGAAACCACACCCTAAATCCTCCATTTTGTCTCCCATTCACTCTCACACCAAAATCCTAAAATCCTAAATTCTTCACCCTGTGATAGATTCCTACTACTACTGCTACATACTTAGTTCACACCTGTGTTCTCCAACCCAAAGCCTTAGCAATTTTTTCCCTGGGACAAAGGTTAAAAACAGTGTCTGACTGGGGGTCAGGGCTCCCTAATACAGGCAGGGAAATGTTCCCTGTGCCCTGGATTCCAACATGTAGGAGTGTTTGGTTTTTATGAAGATCTCTAAGAAAGAGATAGGCACATCATTTCAGTAATCCTTTATGTGGAGTGTCAAATGCTTCATTCTCTGTCGCATACATCACCTATCATCATTAAATAAAAAACTAAAAAACCAAACCACGGCACTGAAGTGATAAGATATTTCTAAAATAAAGAATCATGCATGAATAAAAATGTGTGGTTTGTATAATTTAAAGTGCATTTTTACATATTTCCCCTCCATGGATGATTTGTAGAAGCTGTCATACATCAGGTATCAGTCAAATGATATGCAAATATCAAAGTATTAAAACAGACCTTGGCTTGGCTTGTAGTTTATGCCAGGATTTCTCCTTTTTTTCCTTGGGAAAGAAATTACCTGTTGCTCCTTCTGGGAATTATAATGCACTGATGCAGCAGAACTGGCAGAATTTCTACTTCTACAATAATTTCTACTGGAATTACTACTGTAATCTCTATTACTTTGTATTTGCTGGTAGTGCTCATGATGTATCAGGTACTGTGCAACATAAAGGGACTTCTTTCATCCAGCCCAAAATGTGAACACTGGAGAAACATATAATTAAAATGAAAATCTCCCTGTAACAACACAATAATTTTACATCTTGTCAATTTATGTATATGTTTTCATGTAGCTTTGGCTTTATATGTATGTGGAAGGATAGGATAGGTGTGCAGATCAATACATACAACAAAAATGTATTTTTACGTATTCCTGTAGGTAGCTCTTCAGAGCTTTGAGAGATGAATATCTTACAAAAGTCACTCCACAAATGTTCAAAACAAAAGTTGCTCATTTATTGAACCAGAAATACAGCATACCAGCCCTAAAGGATGGAAAACAAAAGAGGAGTGGATTTTCAGACTTTAAATTTTCAGAACTACTTTTCCATAAATTTACAGATGGTGCAAAAAAGAATTGGCCATTGCTACTGATAGGCATTAATTGCTGGGAAATACGTACTTAAATAGCTCCTATTTTAAAACAATTGAGAGATCAGAGGACTTCAAACAGGTTCCACTTCAGATTAAGATGTCAGCAGTAGCAAAGCTAGCAACGTGTGATGTGAAATATTCCATGTGCTACACTGAAATAATCACAATTGAAAGCCATTACATAATCAGAGCTTTGGCTGAGGTTGACTGACAGTGCTTACTATTCAATTATGAAGCATGTTATTGGGCTCAGATGGTGATACAAATCTAAAAGAAAGCTTAATTTGTTCGACCTTTGTAACCCACGAGCTTTGATTTTACTTGAAACTGTGCCTAATGCATTTTATGTATTTAAGGAACATATTATTTCATCATAAGAAGATTTCCAGTTGCTGCTCTAAAACCCTACTTAAGTTTTGTTAGCATCATGATTTATTAATAATTTAAAAAAAAAAGAAATAGGCTTAGAGAACCTTTAACCTTCATTTAATCTCTTTTTTATTTGCTAACCCAAACAGGAACTAATCATTGGTGCAAAGGATTAACAGACACAGGAGACCAGATTATACATTTTTAAGTTCTGCTTTTGAGTCTTGAGGGAATCCTATAGTGTGGAATTGGATTAACCTTTCTGACACTTTTTATAGTAACCCAAAAGCTAGAGTATAAGGCTTATTCCCTTGACAATAAGCATGGTTGCTTTGCTTACTGTGTAGAGTCTATATTTGTCTGTTTCAAGATGTATGTTACCAAAGACAAAGTGAACAATGAGGAATATTCAGAGTTTGCAGTGAATATTCATCCTGTCTCTATAAATTAGTCACAGTATTTGTAAATAATGTTCAGGTACTGAAAGATATTGGTAGTAGCAATATTGACAGGATTTGAGTGACCTCTCATGCTTTGACAATGAACTTTGTTTAATCAGCCTTGTGACTGACCTATCCAAGTGAATATGGTTGCTTATAAATTTCATTCTTTCTCTTGTGGGTCCAGATTTTCTCACTTTTCCCCAAAGCAAATGTCACTAACTTATCTCGAACTCACTTTTCAAATATATTCCTGTTCCATTTTAAAAAGTCAAGATACTTAAGAGCAGTTACACTTGAAATGCATCTGAAGTCTGGGACATGAGTTTACATAGGCTGTGTGAAAAATTACGCTCTTGTTATGATACCTTCATCCATTAATTCAGTAGAACAAAGAGAGACAGAAATAAGATTGAAAATTGCATTCCCCAGTGTTACCACATTTTGCTGGTGTAATTAAAATTGCTGTATATCAAATTTACCCTAGGCATACAATTTCCTTTTCCTTCTGGAAATCTTGGGTAAAAAACCAGCAAAAAAAAGGGGGAATTACAGTGTTCCTGAAACCTGGACAGATTTGGCACAGCTTTCCTGCCTGCCATCATCAAGCTTTGAGCGTAATCTATCTTGTCCTGAGTGGGAGATATCAAAAAGGCTTGCAAGTAAGCTTCTTATGCTCAGATAGGCTGAGACCGTAATTTTCCATCCCTCTCTGCTATAGAGGGGTGCAAAGAATTTAGAACATAACCCTGTTATGAATAAAATTTGGGCCAGGAGACACAACTCCCTTTTGATGGCCTTTATTAAGTGACAGCTCTTTACTGGGAATAGGGGGTGCCGCCGCCGCTGCCGCCGCTCCTGCTGCTGCTGCTGCTGCTGCCGCCGCCGCCGCCGCCGCCGCCGCCGCCCCAGGGTCCATGGACAAGGAGGAGGTACAGTCCTGCCATTATTGACAGGTCTGGAGGTCCCGCCCTCACGGGTACTCCTGAGGGACCCAGTGGTGGCTCTGCCGTCTAGGGGTGGTCTGTCCATCCATGTTACACTGTACTCATGGTGAGGGCTGGGACCTGGCTCTAGCTGGTGTCCTCCGCTTCCCCGGGCTCCTGCTGTCCCATAGGTGTCATTTGCGGCTGGTTTTGATGCCTATTTGCAGTTTTAAATCAGTAAAAATCGGCCGGGTGGCTTGCTAATTAACATATTCACAGCACAATGCCCCATGGGAGAGTTGGTCCCCTCGAGGTGTTGCGAAATCCAGGGAGGGGCGGCGGGAAACGGTCCGGAATGCTGGGGTCAGCTGTGGTGGGCTCGGGTTCCAGCACGGGGGGCCTGTGGCAGGGGAATCTCAGTGCGGGGGTGAGTTCTCTGGGGTGTAAGGGTGGTTCCCGGTCGCGGGAGTGATGGGGGGGAAATTTCCACACGGGTGATTGCGCAAGCCGGCAAGCGAGCTCCGACTCAACAGAGAGACCCCGGCATGGGAAAAGGGGGGATACGGAGGGTACAAAGGGTAAAAACACAGTATAAGGGGGCAAACAGGGGTACAGAGAATGTTAATTTAACAATTAATAATAAAGTTCTGTGGGAAAGCCTCTTTCCACGTGGAGGGTGCTCTGACTACAAAGGGTAGTGGCGGGCCTCCCCTCCGACCGGGCAGGCAGGGGAAGCTCTAACAGATACAAAAAGTAAAAACATAGTGTGGGGGTGTAAACAGATTAATTACAGAGGGCAGTAGCTTAACAAACACTAACAATAACATTAACAATTAATAAGACTTAATTAGCTCATAACAACATTGTAACAACAGTTGGGGATGTGGGTGGAACTGGGGATGTGGGTGGCACAGACCCAGAGTTTTGTTCATAACAACCCTATTCTCATTGAGTATTCACCTCCAGTTTAAATCAATATGAATAGCTCACATTTTTAAGCTCCTTTTTAAAGCAAAAACAATATTGAAGAAAAAAAAGTTTGTTTCTGTGCGTAATTGTAGTATATTCATATATGTGCACAGTTGGAAAAAATCTTATGGGAATCCTGTGTTGTGGTTCAGATTTATTTTATTGTTAGTTCACTTCCTGGTTAATTGGTTTGTCCCTGTTCACCCCCATGTTCTGCTCCCAAGAATGTATCCTCCCTTAGCCTTTTCCTAAAAGGTTGTTATCATCCTCCCTCTCTCTGTCATTCAATGTAACCCTGCCTTCCTTTCCCTGCCAGTCAAGTGACCCTGCCCTGTTTTCTAGCACATTCCCTGTAAATCCTACCCTGAACCAATCCCCGACCTCTCCTCCCCAGTGCCAGTCACCCTACACTCCACGCCCCATAGTTTTTGTGATCCACCTGTCCCACCTACCAGTTCCCATTTCCTTCCCTTCAGTTATGTAATGCTCATTTCTCCTCCCTGCTGAGCTGCCATTGGTTACTGTTCTGTACCCACCCCCTGACTTTGTTGGGTTTAAAAGCCCGTGCACAGAGGTGCTCAGGGATCTTCACTGGTTGAATCCTTTGGAGCGCCTTTCCTGATCTTCTTGGCTTGCACCCTCTGGAGCTCCTTCCTGTGTACCCGTGTCTCCTCAACCCTCTGGTAATCCTTCCTACCCTCCATTGCCTGCTCCCTCCCATGCTCCTGCTGTGTACCTGCTGGCTTTCCTACCACTCTCCAAGTTAATAAATCCAGAACCTCAACCTTTGAAGAGACTCTCCTCCTTCCTTCACTCAACCCTTGGCACGGACACCATCTTCACCACAGGGCAACTGCCCTAAGGTTCTGTGGTGAGCTCAAACCCCTGTGCCCGCAGTTCCCCACACCTGGCGCAGCTTGCCGGTGTGCCAAAGGAGCTAGCCGGGGTCCGGTGAGCCACGTCAATCCTGCACAGAGTAGTACCATAAATTTTCAAGCTGATTTTCCTTATTTAGAGCATAACTTTTTCTTACGCATGACCAGTACAGAAAAGTTAAGCTCAGCTCTCCCATTAGGTCATCCTAGGCATTAATGCAGTAGAAAGTGGAAATATAAATATTTACCTTAGAGATAAATGTCCATATGCTGTTTCTCACTGTTTTCCTCTATCATTTATTTCCCATTTGTCTTTCATATTTTCTTAATCTCTTGCTCTTCTTTCTGTCTCAGACACAGTTTAGTTTTGTGAGTGTTTTGTCAAAAAATACTGCCTATAAATGCCCCTTGCATGATCACTAATCTGAGTTTTGGGGATAGTCAATAGCTTTGAAATAGTTCTAGCATCATATGCTAAAGATTTTCCCCCTTCCACTTCGTCTTGCCCACGACAAGTTGTCAGTGCTAGGATTTGACCTAGGAGGTAGAAAAAGGCTTACTTAAGGTCTGGATAGTATGCATTTATTTTTTCTTGTCACTGTGCAGCTTTTTATTACATTTATTTATTGCTCAATTAAAATATTTTCTAGCTTTTCCACACAATTTCTAAGTTTCAATTTCTTGGTGTGTGGCATTATTTCTCGTGTTTGTTAACACAAGATTGTATTGTATTTTTCAGAAGTGGATGGAAAAATGATACAAAAAGAGCTGTGGACTTTCATAACAGTGAAACTAATATTTCAAACTATTTTCAGAAAGCTCTAATGGTGTAGATAAAGAAAACGGTTACATGGGAGTCACTGACAATTAACTAGGTAATGCCTAAAATAATTTTTTGCTAAGTCTCTCAATATAAGCATGAACATTCCATATTAGAGCATGCATGTTCTAATAAATGCATCTGAAGGAGCTTTATGCTTCCTCGTGACATTTTATAAATCCATAATTCATAAAGAAATTTTAAATATCTCTTTACCCAAAAATAGCATTTGGCTCTCTGTGACATGAAAAAACACATTCAGATGACAGAAACCTGTTTATCAGTTTAATTCTGTGTGCCATTAATTGCACAGTGTCTGGTGGAAGGCTGCAATATTAGCTGTGGAAAACTGTTCTCATTCTGAGGCAGACATTTCAAATGATATTTTTTAACAGAATCTCCCAGTACACTTACTAAACTTGGCTAAAAGCATGCTTAGTGTATTATGTTTCTTTGTGTGTGGAAACAAGAAAAAGTGTTTCATTTTAGTGAACACTGAAAGAAGGGCTACTTTTTTCTGTCAGAAAGGGGGTAAAAATGTACCTAGATTGACATCTTAATGGATAAATTAACTTAAATTAACAGCTCTTTCTAGTCCACCATACCTTGCGTATAGTGACAGTGTCAAGATAAAACGCAGCATTTGCTTCCAAAAGGAGATTCTATCTTCAGATTGCTCCTGAAGTGACATAGAAATATGTAAAAGAAAGGTCTGCTAAGACCAGCAAGATCCCAACAAAAGTGTTGCATAACGTTATATGTACAAGTTCTAAGTTCAGTGAGTCTTATTTATAAAATATTTATGAAGAAATGAAAGAAGAAAAAGCACTAGCAGCTTCCAAGGGGAGTTTATCCAGGCAAAACTCCCACTGTTTTCAGTGAGGATTTTCCCTGCTTGTGGCCTTATCTAATAGCCATTGATATTAATGGGAGTCATTCCTTTGATTTTAACTGGCTTTGGACCATGGATTTTGGTTCTAATAGGGCCTGGGCTATATTTAGAAATAGCCATACATGTTTTATGTAGGAATACATATTCAACCAAATTTGTTTACTGACTTATTTTCAATTATCAGTCTTCATAATAGCTGTCTATGCTTAAGCTTACTGCTCAGGTAAGTGAGAGGACTATTCTCCTCCATCTCTTGTCCATTCTGGGAAAATAGAGAAACAAAACACATGAGCATTTTGTAGGTGTCTCTTTCTGGAAACCTTCTTTGCTAATTTTCTGTAATTCAGTAGAGTTTACATAGAGCTAATTGTAGCAGAGTTCGGTGGGATTTACTGTAGCTTTAATGAATTAGATATGGGTTAAAAAGCTCCTTACATCTGTTGGATAGTCTACTGATTACTGATTTATAAAAGTTCTCATTACCTTCTCAACTATATCCACTAAGTTGACTATCCATTTCAAGCAGAATCCAGGTGGATTTCAGTCCATAACAAAGCTATTCTGAGCACACCAAAGCATTCAAATACTGTATTAGCTTTGCCTGAAGAGAAATTAAGTCTAAAGCGAGTCCTCCCTGCCCAACACCAACAACGGATTGAATTAGTGAAAATCCCACACCACTACTTGGTAGAAATGAAAGATTTTAGGGGTTTTGTTTCGGTTGGGGAGTTTAGAAAAACTTTACACTTTTCATACTAATTTGAAATATTTGACTGCATCACCAGCTCTCCTGAGTTATCCATGAGTAGTATTTCATGAATATATGAATATCTGATATATTGAAGATTCCTGAAAAATAAAGTAACTTTGACATGTCCAAAGCCTTTCTCCAAGAGTCCATGAGACTAGTCTGCATATGCTGCCAGGTGATTATCAGAGTGCAATTCTCACGAAAACCAGCAACTTTCTTCTTTGTGAGGTTCAGGGAAAACTGTTAACTGTCGATCAGCATTGACATGAAATGCCAAAGGCAACCATTGTGTTGTGTCTTGTAAGGAAGCACTTTGTGCAGAAATAAAAAAGTGAGCCAGATTCATTCTTGCCATTTTCTTGCTTTATCACACGGAATCACACACACAGAATGTCTAGGCTGGAAGAGACCTTCAAGATCTTTGAGTCCAACCCATGCCCTAACACCTCAACTAGATGATGGCACTGAGTGCCACATCCAGTCTTTTTCTAAACACATCCAGGGATGGTGACTCTACCACCTCCCCAGGCAGACTATTCCAGAACTTAATCACCTGTTCTGTGAAAAACTTCTTTCTAATGTCCAGCCAGTATTTGCCTTGGTGCAGCTTGAGACTGTGTTCTCTCATTCTGGCAGTTGCTGCCTGGAGAAAGAGACCAAACCCCACCTGTCTACAGCCACCTTTCAGGAAGTTGTAGAGAGTGATAAGGTCACTCCTGAGCCTCCTTTTCTCCAGGATAAAGGAGCTCAGTTGTTCCTCACAGGAACAGGTATTCCAAGCCCCTCACCAGCCTCGTTGCCTCCTCTGGACGCGCTCAAGCATCTCAACGTCCTTCCCAAACTGAGGGGCCAGAACTGGACACAGCACTCAAGGTGTGCCCTCACCAGTGCTGAGTACAGGGGGAGAATGACCTCCCTGCTCCTGCTGGCCACATTATTCCTGATACAGGCCAGGATGCCATTTGCCTTCTTGGCTACCAGGGCACACTGCTGGCTCATGTTCAGTCAGCTGTCAACCAGTACCCCCAGGTCCCTTTCTGCCTGGGCACTGGCCTGTCACACTGTCCCCAGCCTGTAACGCTGCAGGGGGTTGTTGGTTCATTCTGTTTCAGAATTGAGTTGAATTCTTGGCATATAATCCAGGGATATTTTAACGGCACATATCCATAAAATTGCTCAGTATTTGGTCTCAGGTGTCTCTAAGGCAATTTCATTTGCCTTGCAGCATGTAGCCATGCATTAAAAAAAAGGCCAATACTACTATATTATTATGATTTGGTGGCTAAGTCAGGTTTCTAGTTGTTTGAAAATTATCTTATGGGAAATCAGAATAGCTGAGAAGAGATATATTTTAAGAAAGTATCTTCTGTCATTACTTCTGAATTTCATTATATGTGGTATTTGCTAGTGCTAAACCATGTGCTTAGAAACATGTAAGAGCTCCTTTCATATATTTTTTGTATTTGTATCAAGATGATAAATTATCAGCCTCACAATGTAACAGGCATAATAACACCAGAGTTTGTTCTTCTGAGAAGGAGTGGGTAGGGATTAGTATGCAGTAATAACACCTTTTAAAATACATTTTTAATGGCTTGTTCAAGGCTTTGCTTTCATTATGTAATCAAGCCTGTGAGCATGATAGTGCTATTAACAGTTCTTGGCTACTCTTCCACCTGTCATAAAACACAGAACAATCCTAAAATGGACTCCCCCTTTCCTGTTAAAAGTGGCATATTGAAAAGTTTCTTTTCTCAGGTGCTTGCAAGATGTACCAGTAGTTCTGGAAAAATGTATTTTGAAGTTTTAATTAAGTAAAATAGTGATGACAAAGTTTATCTCTCTCAATATGTTCACCAAAAAAGAAGGGACTCTTATGCCTCTTTAGCACACTGAAAACTGTGCTAAAATGCTATATAGCGTAGGACTAGGCAAAGTGACAATGTCAACCATTTCTACCTGACAAAGATCTGCCAAGATACAGAACAGAAGTGGAAAAGCAGGCCAGCTGGGACATAAGGCAATACTGCTAGTGTGTTCCAGACTTCTCAGTTTGACTGGTAAGGTGGACAAATCAAAAGAATAAAAATGCTGAGATTTTCTGCTTAGTTCTCAGTAGAAATCCCTATTACAGATGAAAACTCAGTTTATTTTGAGCAAGGCTCAAAATAAGGACTTTGTTTGTATTGGCAGAAGGAGAAATGATTATGTGGGTATGATTCAAATGACAGTTGACTACTGTGTCTGCAGTTCTCAATGTCAAAAGAGGACAGTGTCATGCAGTATCAAAAAAAGAAACTGTAAGGAGTGGATTTTCCTATTCCCCTAGCTTCATTGGTTTGGAAGGAAAGCAGCATGGGTGATCTGAGAATAATCTCATTTCAACCAAAATTTTTGCTTCTCTGGGATGGTTCAGGCTTGCACATGACACAGAAACTTGTCCTTAGCCTTCCTGTATTTTAATTTCATCATGTATAAAATGCAAATAATAACTGTTTAAAATGTTCTAAGATTGAAGAGGCTGTATAAAGTAAAATTGAAGGAAGATATTATACTCATGTTGTTAAAGGAAACTGAAAGAAGTGGGGAACTTGATTTTCCTTGTAAAAATAATGAATTGAGTATGTATTAGCAGAAATCTAAAGAATCTAGGAGTCTTCTTTCATCATTCAGACCTTGCTGGTTACCATCTCCTGTTCACAGCCATATTAAAGCCTATAGAGTGATGGAGCAAATTCACTTTAACAGCGGAAAACCTCTTTTGAATTTGTGAGTCTGACTTTCTTCTCTCCACCAGAAATTGTTGAAGTGAAGGAAAGAAATTGATGCTCATTGTGAATTTTGCCCAGTACCTTCTCAGTCTCCTTGATGAATCCCATTATCTGGAAAGCGACCTTTACAGTTCGTATCTCTTTTGCACCTAATGCAGTTATTCTCTATTCCATTAAAATGAAAGTATTACATGGGTAACTATTGAGCATTATCTTCCACAAGAGAACCAATTTGGGAAAGAAATTAAGTACTTTAACATCTCTTTTTTTTTTTTTTTTTAAACCTTGTAGGTACAAGAGTGTTAGTGCTTAGTAAATTCACAGACACAATAAATACACTGAACTACTTACTTATCATAACAGGTATTTTCCATTTCATAATTTATGGGCAGCTGAATCAATTCCTGTCTTGAATTACAGTACTTGGATGAATAGTTTTTGCTGCTGTCTGAAAATAAACCTATTTGACTATCTGAGGCATGTAACTGAGGTTATATCTATATACACATTTTTCTCAGCTCTGTGCCCCTTGACAAGCCATTTTGTGAACATCATCAAAGAAAATAGGTCCTACTGTAATTAATTAACTCTATATCCATTTTATTTTCAGATTGCTTTGAATTAGCTATGCAGTATGGTGTTATTTGATCCATAAAGAGCTGTGAGTCAGGTTAAACTTGTGCAGGTTTGTGCTATTAGAGCAGCTAAGATTTAATTTGACTTCAGCTGGTTGGCTTAGGACAGATGAGTCTATCTCTTTCTTCCTTTATGATTTACTTATATGTGATGATAATTAATAATGTCCAGTAATTTCTACAGAGGGATGAGCCATTTCCAATTGACATAAATATACATGATAGTGTGAGTCCAACACTGAATGTGCAATTATGTTGAATCAGATGGCATGAGATATTCTCATGCAGTGAATGATACAGATCATAATTTGCTGAATAATCATCTTTCCATTCTCTTCCTTCTGGAATAGAGCTTGGAAGAAGGCAAAAGAAAACTGTGTCAGATTTCAGCATTTAAGAAGGAAGTCTAATAATTTTTTGCCTCCCCTTGTGATTTTCCCATCTTAAGCAAATTAAATTGCTAAAATGGTAGCATTACCCATCCAGAAGTTTGGGTTTCTCAGAAAGCAATGAAAGAAGTCAGAATATAAATGTCAATAGGCAATAAGTCAATGCAGACTCTGCTCTTTTTTTCTTGTTAGCATAGTACAATAGGTAAGGAAACAAAAATAACAGTTGGTCAGATTTAATAAACTGGATAGTATAGATAGTCACTCAATAGCAGACAAGACTGTGCAAGATTCTACATGTTTGAAAATTTTATTTCACTACAGTTTGTAAAAGGCAGCAGCATAATCAAATTGGATACATTGACATGTCCGCATGGAAAAAAATGCTGAATTTTGCCAGGTTTCTGCTTATAATCTTCTTTAGATTATAAAGAAAATCACTTTATTTGTTGATTAACCATGTTGAATCTTCCAATATGCTGCCATGGCTAATTTGAAAAGCTGGAAAAAAGGTCCATCAATCCTTTTGGGAGACTGTCAAATTTTGTTTCCAGTAAAAAAAAGATACAAGAAACGAAGCAACACATCTAGTTGATATTAGTGAAGTATCTATAAATGGTATTTTCTGAATTGTAAGGCTGTGTAAGTAATGAAAGTTTTTGGCATTTTGGCAACCAAACCAAGAATTAAACCAAAATTATTTTGGTTTGTTTCATCAATACGTTATATTCAATATGAAAGCAAACAATTTCTAAACATTTGGAAAGAAAAGAAATGAAAGAGTAGCTTTGAAATACTGTTAAAAATTCAGGATAATTTCTTCTGGAAGCCCTGTCTTTAGGGCTCTTAGCCAGGTTGTTGGAGAGCCAAGTTCCTTCTGTTGGATCAGATTTTAACTCCCCAAAGAATGCCCTAGCAGTCAGGCCATTGCATAGTCTGCACCAAGGGTGCTCTCCATCTCTTGTTGATTTTCCCTTTGGTATAAACAATAAACCCGTGAGATACCAGCAATCCTCTCTGAAGTGACATTTTTCCCCACTGGAAAAGCAGGAGGAGAGGAGTGACTGAAAGAGATGTTCTCTCAGTGGTAAATTATGTCCTGAGAAGGACAGCCACTTCAGGAAGCGGAGAGAAGAGCTGAGCATAGCATTACTCCAGCAGCTCAGGAGCTTTTCAGCACAGTAGGAAACTTGGATCATGTCACCACATGTCAGTGAAAAGGAATAAATTTTGGTAGTGCCTCAGCAGCAAAGATCTAAACCACTGAATTGCTCTGTTGATGAAGCAATACTGCTTTTTCTTCAGTGTGCTTGTTTCCCTGGTCACTTTTTTTCCTCAGAATATTTTGATGAATTTGTAAAGATAATGTCTCCAAAATATTTTTTTAGTGCCTAACTGACTCAGCAGAAGAATAAAAAAGTACCATGTTCTACCACACTAACTTACTAGGGGTCAGAGAAGATCAGAGGGTGTTCTGCAGTGCTTGTGTCTTCTGCTTCCACACATGAATTTTGTGGATTCTCCATATTGTTTCCTTGACTCAGTAACAAGGAATGTAGGGCAAAGCAGAACTGGGAACTGCGAGTGTTGCCATCTCTGCAGCCTTTTCCTACATCCTACTGCCTGTCACAGGATATGACTTTTCCCCTCCCAGAATTAGGTCTAGTAGCTACCTTCCTTCCATTCCCACTAGACTTGCACCTCCCCTCTGGTGTGTTGTTACAGTCTCAGATTTTTAAAGTACCAGACAGCAGGAACTATGCCAGCACTCAGGGTAGCATAAGAAGAAATAGGAAAGATGCTGTATTTTCCTGTTGGGGCAGCAATTTTCAGACATTTCAGGATATGTGTTTTCATTGGAGGTAAATTGACCCTTAAGTGTAACTCAGTTACATAATAAAGAATTAAGATCATCTTTAATTCTTCTGTCTAGTTAAGTTTTGGTTAGTTATGGCACATACTTTGCCTTTTGTTCTACTTCATACATAAAATGAGGAAATTATAGAAAGACAAATATTGGGGTGATTGGAAGAAGACCCTGAAAATTCTTTTGCAACTTGTTCTTGCTCCCAAGCAAAGAATGAAAATTTTATTTGATGGATATTTTTAATGGAGCAGGGATTTTTTTGTTTTCTATGGTGAGTTGACTTCCACATCTTCAAGAAACCTGAATAATTTAATGATCTTAAGAATATTTTAAAAATTATCTCTTGCCTCTGTATGATAAGATGGCTTTAGTTTCTTTCAATTTTCATTCACTTTCTCATTCTTCTTTTCATGCCCCTTTATCCTTCAGAGTGAAAAATATTTTTGCAGTCTTCAGGAAGAAATCATCTTGCAATCAATACAAAGTGTGCATTTAGTTAGGAGTCAGCTATTAATTTCACCTAAGTGCCTACAAGTAGGCTTGGTAGAACTGTTATTCCCTCTGCACTGCCCTCTGCCTTGTTTTCTCCAAAGCAACTCAATACACTAAGAATAAAGAGTTTGAAAAATATATAAAATAGAGGTTGTCCTGTTGCAACAGTTGATTTTCTCATATTCGTGCATAGTATTCTGTGAGCCTATCATTTCTCATACATTCTTTTGATTCTGTGTATTGCCTTCTCTTCAAGGCTTTATCTTGCCTTTTCCCCAAAGTGTTTACTTGTACATCTCTTTTGTCTTTCTGCTCTTAGGATTCTTTATGCTTAAGGAAAGAAAACAGGTTGTTTTTCTGTCTATTTCTAATTTGATCCAAATATGGGCTATGTCAGGTATTCCAGATTAACTGTAATTTTAATCTATTTTTTCCATTAAAAAAGCGAGACTTCTAAGTACAGTAGTAGCTGAGAAAAAGTTGAGGTATTGATGTTATTTTCATGAGGTCCAAGAGAGATTGTACAAGCTTGATAAAAGAGGAAAATGTCTTTGTAATAGGAATTACTACTGCTACCATGTGCGAAAGGGTATCTGGAGTTATGGCAGTGGCAGTATTTTTCTTTGGTTTTGTTTTTTGGATTGCTTTGTTTTGGTTTGGTTTTGGTTTTGTTGCCAGGACACAGCAATTTGTAAAATTATTTTTAAAAGCAAGTAGCAAGTTTTCTCACAAATATCTGCATTAAGCTACTGCAGATATTGACCTAGAGACCGTGATATGAAATGGAAACCTGGTTGAAGTGGTGTTTAATGCAATGTGGTATTTTTGAACAGAAAATGATTTGATACTGTTCTTTTTGTTGCTGATGTAGTTCAATACTTACTAGGGAAGTTTCTTAGATGGAGAGAAGTGTTTTAACTCTGTTGTACTCAGTACAAGTGACAACTTGTAGAAACTGAGAAACTAGACCAGTAAATTAATCAGGTTTTCAGAAGAAATAAGTAGCTAACCCAGAGCCTGGTCAAAAAATTGCTTTTTAGACGATCTTTACAGTAATAAAACTTTCTTAAAGTGGATAAAATGACCCAAAAGCGTTACAAAGCCATCAATTGCATCTGAAATAGACCCCTTGAAAAGCAAATGGTTGGAATTAAATGACCTGATAGTTGAGTTATCTAAATGACCTCTAAATGATTTTTAGATGAGGCCTAGGGCTTCTATCTTGGAATTAGAATGAAGGATCTGACCTGTTGGGTCATTGGGTTACATGAAACAAATTAGAAAGTGCTTGTGCTGGGGAATAATGGCTATTTCTGTCCATGAGATTGTGTAGATTTTTTAGAACCAAAACTGTTTCAGCTCAAGGTACCAAACTTGTCACAAACCAGAGACCACCAAAAATGCTGTAGTGTGGCATTTCAAGTGGAATGTATTTAAGGAAAGTTGACGTTGTCCGAGTACATAGTAGCATATGCCAAGGGGAAAAAAGAACATTTGATTTTTGCATGGAGGAACCTATGAGGTAAACTAGAAAAGATGCAGCTGGTGGTGTAATACACAGGTGGAATTTGCATTATCCACTTCAAGGCCTGAAATGTAACACGAGAAGGCTTTTTCTTGTGGCTTTTTTTGAAGTCTAGATCAAATAGATACTCTAGTTGCCTGAATTTCTGCTGAGATTCTAGTAGGGGTCAGGTTTAAGATGAAATTAAACCTGTTTAGGAGGGGAATTCCTTGAATATATTTAAATTTCTTGAATTGGAAGAAGGTCCAAAGATGCTGCATCTTCTTCTGCAACAGGGAGAAAAAGGCTAGAAGCTTGGAGGCCAGTAAAGTATGAATATAATAAGACACAAAGTAAATACAGAAAAGCAGGAACGTATATTGAAATTTACTAGACAAATCCTTCCTCTCCAGGTACCTGAGAAATGACATTTTCTGAGGTTTGAAGATCTGTGATCACATAGTGTAGTCACAGAATTTCATATCTGAATTGTCTCGGGGGTTTGCTTGCTAAGATTAGTTTGAAGCTCTGTGTTTTATACAAAAAAATATTCAAAAAACTCATTCTTAGATAGAATGAAGTTTGAGACTAAGTAAAACCTGTTGCAGATTTAGTCCACCTCCCCAGCAGAATTTATCTGAAAGCGAGTACACCAGCTAGAAAAGAAAATACTGAGGAACGAAGTGCTTACCTATTGAGTAACTGAGAGATTAAGACTCAGGATTGATGCCTAATGTTTTCTGCTATTTGATGTCTGTTGTAAGAACGTCACTGGTACGGAGTAGGCTTAATAAGAAGTAGCCAGAGAGTATTGACCAATTTTTGTATATTTTCTCACTTCCAACACGTTCTTGCTTTTCTTGAAGTGAGATAGTCAGTCCAGGCACAGAAAGAAGCAAATGGAGACTGAAAACGACGCAGGAACATGGTACAAAGATTTGTCAATGCTTACAATGAAGAAGACTGCTTTTCAAGTGAAACTTTATTGGAGAACAGAACTATTTGAAGTCTGCCCTTCTATTTCTTGGGTCTACCTTACTCTCACTTTGTAATGTTCTTGGTCTTTGGGTTGTGGGTGGGTTTTTTTGCTGATTTTTGTTTGTTTGTTGGGTTTGGTTGTGGTGGGGTTTTTGCCTTGTTTTTTCCTTTATTTTTCTTAGCAAATAACTGTAGGCTACTTTAGGAACAGTCTAAACATCAAAATCGTGTGGTTTTATTTTTTTGCTAGTGCAACTTAAATTCAATGTGTTTATAAACTGTTTCATGCTGTGCAAACTGTTTTTAAGGAAAAGGATATAGGAAATCATTGAGTCCACTGTCAAAGGCAAAATTATTATTTTTTTAATGCCCTTTCCATCCAAGGTTTGGATTCCTCTTGGCTGGAGGATCAAAGTAATTGCAGCATGATGGGTAGGGTGAAGGTTAGAGGAACGTACCTGAATGAAAGCAAGCTCTGGAAGTGCTGGTGGGATTTATTCTTGCTAATATAAAACTAAGACACTTGTACACTTGCAGCAGGACCATGTATTTTTTGTGAAAATTATTTAATTATTTGAGCATTAATATTCTTAAACCTTTTCTTATTGTATTTAATGAATTTTAGGTGCAGTATTTATGAGCTATAAGCAAGAAGCAGTATTAGCTGTAGCCTTATATAACAAAGGATGTGGCTGGAACTCATAACTCCTGAACCCCTCTGCCCTGTAGGGTTATTAAAACCCTGTACAGAACTTTGCATCTTATTGACTCCCCTGGGCTAAAAGTTTAAGCCATGAACTGTTATTATGGGAGATGCAGTCAGAACGATCTGTAATATCCAGGAAAAAGTAATATAATTTTCTTTTTGTTAGAAATAGTTGTCTAAATAGCCAGATGATAAATATTTTAGAAAAGTGAAAGCTGTCCTCTTCTGAAAGGGCTGTCCTTTTAGAAAATTACTGCTGTCCTTTTCTGAGTTCTCTTTTGCTTGACAGTTACATAGAGAAATGGCTAATGAAAATGTGACAGTCTACCTAGCCTAATAGTATTTGGATGGAACTTTTGCTCTACTGGGATCTCTAGCTATATGATGAAAAACAAAGAATCACAGAAACTTTGGCAAAGCCAGTGTGTTAAAATCTATTATAACTGGAAAGAACAAAGCTGGGGGGAAAACCACAATTCTTGTAATTTGTTGTATCTTTCTGCCTGAGAACTTGCATTTGTCACTGCATAGTTCTTTTATAAACATGGGAGAAGTAGTAGTGAGCTAATATTTCCTGCACTTTGTAGTGCAAAAGTATTTAATAAAAATTTTAGACTAGTAGCATATTGTCTGTAGTGTAATCAAACAAGACTCTCACTTTAATTTAAAAATTCAGTTCCTTTGTGCCATATTACTGTAATAGAGACATCCAAGGTCCATCAGTAGAGAGAGAAATTACTATAAAATGCATGGCAAATAACTGGGTCTTATGACTGACTAAAACCTATGGAGAAGTATATGATGCTAACTTGAAAAGCTACCTAAAAACACTGTAAATGTTTCAACACTAGAATTCTTATCCCGAGTCTGCTTCCTGTTTGAAAAATTTACAAAGCTTATTCCTTATGTCAGAAAGAGTTTTCAGTACCCTTTCAAGTGTATTCCTCGCAATGTCTTCGAAACGCTTCCTGGATATGAAACTCTTAGTACCAGGTCTGAAGCAGAAAACTGAGCTGGCCTAGAGCCAAATATCATTGATTTGTTTAGAACCACTGAAAATCTTTGTTACAAATAATGGCTCGCTGTCAATAGTTGGAGTTGTGCATGCATGAACATTTCCAGTTTTGTACATTCATCAATTTACAAGGCTGGTGATCTGGAAGGGGAAGGTTCCTTTGTCTGTGTAGAGCTGGTTTCTGTCTTTCGAGAGATATTTTGGGTATTTGTGCATGTGTGGAACACATAGGAAGAATTAAATATTTGGAAAACCCTAAAGCAGCTCTCACTCTCAGTCACCTGCTTCGGCTGCAGGACATAAAATGTTATTCACCTTTTTTTTTTAGTTCAGCTAGGTGTGACTTCCTCTTTGAAGAGGAGGTTAATGCAGGAGGAAGAGTCCAAAAACTCAGTGTGAAATTAGGTGTTTGCAGGCAAAGCCTAAGACAGCAAAGGAAGAAGTGAGGAACGACCTAATGAGAGCAATTTTTACTTCCAAGGTCTGGATTTTCAGCAAACTACAGAAGACCTTAAGGGGCTAGGGTGAGAAATTATAAGGACAAAGCTGAGAGAAATCTCTGTTTAGTGCCAAGAAGCTTTTAGACTTTTGAATCTTTGGCCCAGGTCTCCATCTGGTGTTAACTCCACTGAAATCAAAGGAATTATGCAGGGATCTGGGACTGCATGTAAGAAAGATTTATAATTGTAGTTTTGAAAATGAGCATGAGTTCACAGAAACAGACCATGTCTAGATAAATGGATAACTGTAAGAAGCTAGTTATTGTATTGCACTGTAACGTTTGCTGTTCCTTGATGTTGTCAGGGTAACTGCTTTAATTAAGTACCTCTGAATTCCCTCTAATCTTTATCTTATTCTCATCTGGGTGAAGATAAACCTTTTATTGTTGCATATGTATCAATCCTTGAAGACAAGAGAAGAAACTGCTACCTAAAGCTTCTGTGAATGTATAAAAGTTTCAGTGTTAGAGCTATGCTAGGTCTTTGCAAATGGCTGTTAATTTATCCAAAGAAATGTGAAAAATATATTACAGCATTAAACTGATGACCGAACAAAAACATGCAACCAAACTTTCCTGAATTTGTATTATTTGCTGTATATTTTAAAGTTTTTGTTGTATCTTTGTAAGTCGATGCAACATATCTTCTCTCTCCTGATGGGTTTTACTTACTACACATAGCAAACAGAGCACTGTCACCTTGATAACAAGAATCAGTGTCATTATTTTTATGCTCTACAAACAACTTTGGTGGTGGGTTATTTTTGTTGTGGTCTCATCCCCCCCTGCCTCTGTTGCAGCTAATTAAATAAATTTTGTTTTCTGCACTAGTGACATTACATTTTGACTAATCCATGCTGTGGGTGCCTTCTGGGACTTGCTTTGGATCTTGACTTCACCTTGTCTTTTACCCTTTTTTTTTTAATATGCTATCTCCCTTTTCCTACTCTCTGCATAACACATTTAAACATATTCTTGATTAATATTAGATGAGTCAAAATGTTTGTGTGCATGAGAACTTCACCTTCTGGTGTAAGTTAAATTTGTTTACTAAAAAAGTAATAGTTAATTTTTTCCAATGTGTTCTACTAAATTACTTTGATTTTTGATTGAAAGAATGTTGTAAATAGAAAGTGTTTACTATTATTAAATTTTTGAAAAAGCATGTTTTTCTAGGATAGAATGCTATCAGGAAGGGAATTACACTATTCTTCAACGTTGATTCTCAACCTTAGTATTTTCATAACCTATTGTTAATAGATCACTAGCGTCTCCATTCTTCTCATCTTGTATCATACAGAAAAAATGAGATTACCTGTACTATGGTCAGAAAATGGGGAAGCTTGACTTACTGAAAACTGGCTTCACTGCTAGACTCATTGATAAAGCTGTGAAATAAAAAATGGGAACTAAATTCCCAAGCCTGATGCAGTACTGAAGTATTTTTCTTTAAATTTCTTTAATTCTGCTTTAGGCATTTCTAGTGTTTCTGGTGAAATGATGTGTTATTAGTGATGAGCAAACAAGCACTCGTGTTTATTTTATCTAGACTTTCAAACTTTTGTGGAGTGATTGATTCAAGTGTCAGTCAGAGATGTTTAGGTGCTGCTTTTGACAGCTGAGAATAGCAGAAACTCCTATGATATTCATTTATGTATGTGAAAATCAGAAGTTACATAGTTATCCTGGGTTGGCTTTATGAGGCTCGTTATCCCCATTTGTCTGTGTAGCTTAGAAAATAAGTTCTTGCACCTTTAAGATTCATTTAAGAGCGAAGAGGGGGGACGATGAAGCCCGCAGATTGTTTTCACACTTTGTTCTTCCCTCTTCCACATTCCTTCTTCTGCGGGACGGTGTGTCTGCAGTAGGACAGAGTTCTCCTTTGGTTTTTAGTTAGTTTTAGCTAGCTGAGGCAGAGAAGTTCTTTGGACTGTGGTTCTTTCTTTTTCTTAGGACCTGTTTAAACCTGCTCTGGACTGAACACCCAGAAGAGGACCGGGAGCTCACACACCTGTGGCCCTCCGGGCTGGGCCTGGGCCGCAGCATTTCCAGCGCTGGAGGGACTGGTAACAGCCTGGGATTCTCTGAGTTTGTCATTTCTTCTGGAGTGGCAAGAGTTTTATTGTTTAATATTGTTCTATTTTCTTTTTGTGCTGGTGAATGCTTTTGCCTGTTAAATAAACAGTTTTTTCCACTTTTCTCCAAGGAATTTTTTTTTCCCAAACCAGTTGGGGGAGGGGCCACTTGAATTTGGTTTCTAGAGGAAAACCCTTTAGGGGATTTTCTCCCAAATTGACCCTAAAACAGGACAGTGGTCCTTCAAGGGAGCAGAGGCTGTGACAGGTACATGGATTTCCTAGGGGCTGCCAGCTAAACAGACTATAAACTTGACTGAAAACCTGGAAATTCTGAAGAAACGTACCTGGCTGTGATTCCTGTGATTGTGCCAGGGCTGCATTGTGGACATGGCAGAGGCAGATTCTGTGTGAGCAAGAAAGCAGGTTATACACCCTGAAGGACCTGTGTTGCTTCTTGCAGAACTTCTGAGCAGCTCTACAAAAACAGCAGACGACATCACTGTTTTCACACTTTACAGCCATGATATTTTTGTTGCACCTTAGAATGCCAGTTCATGAGGGTCAGAAAGCAGACAACCAGTCACAGAAAATAGTCAGGTTTTGGTTTTTAGGACATAACACTGGAGAATGTCACCTTGGGCACTGTGGAGACAAAGGACAGCATCCCTAGCTCTTTTACTTGCTGATATCTTTCTATTCTTACCATTGCAGTTTGATAGCCAAAAGAATTGAAGAAAAGTGCAATGAACTTCTTGTATAGTTTAAAAAAAGAAAAACAGAGCATATTTGTAATATTAATAATTGAAATAAAATCTTAGTCCACATTTCTATGTTTTTTCTTTTTTTTGTGTGTGTGTTAACTAAAAGATTTTATTTATTAAAATAGAAATGTGATTTTAAAAATTAAATGGGAAAGTTGTGGGGCTCTTTAAGATTAGAAAAATTCAAATTCCTCTTCTCTGTATAATCATGCACATTTAATTATTTGGTAATCTTCAGTAAAAACTGGGGTTTTTGGAGCTTTAGAACTAGTGTCATTATTGTTTCACTGGGTGGGGTATGAGACACCATGTATTGCAAATAACAAAAATTTTGCATGGGAATTAGTATTTGGCTACATAACCTTTATTTTCTCATGCTAAAAACATATACTCCTGCCACCAAAATTGAACCTGACAATTTGAAAAGGTAATTTCTGTAAGGGCAGAATCATTATATAAACACTCAAGTGCACATAAATACATGCTCTGCCTAGTGGTTTCAGAACCTCCAGGTTCTGAAATTCAGCTATTTGTCTGAAAATTACAGTTGCAGGTCTACAACAGCAATCAGAGGTAAACAGTGAAAGCTTTTTATTGTTTCAGCTTGAGATTATGCAAATTAGTCTTGTGATAGATCAAGGCACTTTCTGACTATCTAAGGCATTCTATTACTATAAGTGAAAAAAAAACCTAAATAAATGTATAAGCCTATAAGCCTAACTATAATGTATAAATTATCTAGCTAGAAGGATGAGCTTTTTTTCTATATCTCTTGTCCATCAGCAGCAATATACACATTCTAGAGAAAAGACTCACAGTACAGCCTATGCTCTGTCTTCTCAAAGAAACAGTCTCATTTTATTTTGAAGAGAAAATGTCATGTTCAGCCATTAGCACAATAGATTTTCTTAACAGTACTTTTGGAAGTGGTTTAGATGCTTTAAAGTGTTCTTGCTATAGTGCAGATTAATCTGATATTGATTAATCTCACATCTTTTGCACTCGCTAGAAAGTTATCACAGGGAAGGCAAGCATGGATAAATTGAAAAAGCTACTTTCACCGATGTATGTTTCCCGTATACATGGAAAAATCAGCTGTATGCACAGGCCTCTGCAGATCAGAGTAAAGCAATCCTATCAGTTATAAAACAATAGAGTATTATTTTTTTCCCTTGTTGTGGCATCATTTTGAACAGTATTAGACTGCTTCATGCCAGAAATGGGAGACCAGCAGTCCTCTGATGTAATATCACTTCATCTTTGGTCTGGGACATCACACTCATGGTAAATTTTAGGAGTTTTCAAAGCTCCATGTGTCTCAAGTTGTTTTTGTCTACTTAGGAAATACAAAAACGTGTGTTTAAATAGCTTGCAATTATATTGATACTTGCAGTTGTCAGGAATAATTGGGAAATTAGACAGTTTGTCATCCACTTTTTTATTCCTTGCAAAGATTACATCAGCCTATTACTCCGTCTCATTTCTTATGACTCTTCATATAATATCTAAGGGGTCTTGATCAAATACAGTTCTTAATTTAGTGAAACAAGAATTTAACCTTTTCATGCCACTGGACTCTACAGAGAATAGATGCAGAATAAGGAGATTTCTAGAGCAAAATTTGTAGTAACAAAATCTCATATTAATCAGGCACCTCGGTCTCTATGGCTGGAGTAATGACACACTTGTGTTTGATTGGAAACTGAAGGTCTGTATTGCAGTCTGCAATTATAAAAGCAAATAATATTCCTGGTTCTGTGGGGTACATAGTTTCACAATAAGAACAAGCATAAGTAGCATAAGACCGCTTATTATGTTAAAGCATTCTTATCTTCTGCTACACCTTTTTACTCTGTGGTTACCCATTTTTTGCACAGACTGAATTAAGGTAGGAATCTCATGTGTCGCTTTTTTATATTTCCATTCTATGGTAATTTATTTCTCAGTTATTTGCAGTTAACTGAAACCTATTGGGAGTTGGGCACACGTACCCAGCATTTTGGAGTGGAATATGGATTTTTCTCCTAGTCTGTATATTGTTACCATGACTGTTAGACAGGGAAGACAATGAGCAGGGTTGGAAAACAATTAAAATTGATTACAACCCAGAAGATGAATACATTGTAACAAAGCTGGTGCACCTAACTAACTCAAATAGCGTGATTTTGTCAGTGAACTTCTTTCCAAACTGATCTACTCACATACACACACACACACAGCGGAAGGGGGTGGGAATTGATGGAGTTTTAACTGCTTTCAATTTGTTAAAATTACTAACTTGATTTACATTAATGGAGAAAAAAATCCAGAAGTGTCTGCCTGACTGGGGCTTTGCATAATTTAGATTTTCTTGTTAATTGTTTCTGCCAGCTGTTTATGGGATAACATTTTTTGTCATTTTGAACAACTGACTTTGTACAGGCTGTCCTTTTGAGAACTTGAAGGTCATTTAATCTTTGCCACAGCTCAGTTTATACCATAAAGATAATATATTTTTTCATTTTAAAACAAACACACAGACACAGACATATACACACATGCTGCCTTGTGCGCTACTAGCTAGAGAACTTTTTGGATAATTCAGATGCTGATAATTTCACAAGAAGATCTTCAGAATTTATAGTCTTCCTTGGCATGCTGCTGATTTTTTCCTAACTTTTTTCATCTCTTGTTTCTGAAACTCGATTTACTAGCATCTTGTTTGTATCACTGTATGTTTTTCTTTCTGTTTAAAGATGCTGACCTAGCTGAGCAGTCTATGAATGAGCTACTTGTGGGTATTTCTTTGACACGCTGCCCCTGTTGCCCTGTGGACAATCAAAAGCCACAGGCTAGCTGTTAAGTCCCTGGGCAGCTGTCGAGTGTGGCTGCTCTCCCTTAAGCTCTCAGATGGCACCTGAGGCAGGAGTAGCAGTGCCTGCAGCCAGCCCTGCGCAGAGGCTGACAACAGTGTAACTAATCATCAAGAGTCAAGGCAGAGAAGAGAAGAGAGGGATCACTCTGAGTGGAATTTCCCGAAAGGATTTATTGTCAGGAAGGGGTCCAATGCAGAGCAACAAAGAATACAAGTGTGCAACACCATATAAAGGGGGGAGGTAACAGAGGAGGAGATAACACAGAAACCAATCAGGTGGATTTAGGGGAGGATCTAAGGGAGGGATTACAATCTTAAGGAACCAATGACGGAGGAGGAGAGAGGAGACCTTATTACATAAACCTACGAGGGGCTAAGGAATACATAAATGACACAGAAGGGTCTGGAAAGAGGGGCAGGGTTTACATAGACTGACGGGGAAGGAGGGTAGGGTTTAGGTGACTGACAACAGTTCAGGAACAAGGGGTGGTGTTGGGGTTAATTGACAGGGATAGGGGAGAATATAATCCTGGGAGAAACCAAGTACAAAAGGGGACAACTGGGCTGAACCATAATACAATATAAACTCTAAAATTTAAGATAATAAAACTTTCAACTTCAAAAACCACACCACCATATTGCTTAACAAGAGCAATGAAGAGCTTGGCTTAAGCTGGTGAACCTTAATTTCTTTGGTTACACACAATACATCATTGTGTGCTTCAGTGAACAGACATCATAGTGTCTTATTACTGTAACATAAAACAGTAATGGTTAGAAGTTATAGAGTGATTTTGACACTTTTGACTAGTTCACCTATTCTCCTCACCTGCTGGTTGTGAGTAACAAGTCCAAAAAGCTTATGAGAAGCACAGAATCTCTTTGTACTGTTTTTGGCCCTGCAAATCTTCTCCTTCTTGTATGACATGCATCAAGGAAGATGCTGAGGAAGAGAAATAGTCATGTTCTCTCTGTACCTAGAGACAGCCCAGATAGGACTGGCCATCTGGATATAGAAACCAGTGTGGCAGTGTTAGTGCAGTTGTCCATGAGTCAGGCCAACACACCCTGCTTACAGTACCTATGAAATTATATTCTTGTCATTGTCTGTTATCTCTGCTTTAACAGAGACAGGTTTGTTTTCTTACTCTGGGTTTGCCTAGTGGTGCACTGGTAAGTCCTATTTAGCCCTTTGAGGTACAAGAAGGATTCCACTGTTACTGTAAGAGGTGAAATTATGGAGCCTCTTAGCCCAAAGAAGGTAAGGCTGCCTCAGCTCTGTGTCCCCTGGCTCAGGGAGAGTCTGAAAATGTCCTCCCGCCAGGTGCATCCACACAGAACAGTTGTGTACACCACATGCATACAGATATACATGCCTGGCCACACGTCATAGGTGTACACATTTAGCACTTACATGAACTCAAACAGCACCAGGGCCCTCATCCTGCTCCCTTCTCTGGCTGAAGAGGATGGTGAGAGTATACATAGACACAATATGCATCCCTCCACTAGCTGACGCTGGATCCCAGTCTTCCCAGCTGCTGGCATCTGGGTGTAGAATACACTGAGGTCACAGGTCCTCTCCTGTTGCTGGTTGTTGGAGTTTGATACTGGGCCAATGCCAGGCACACATGAAAGTCACTTGCTCACCCACCCCTGGCACAGCTGGGGAGAGGAGGAAAAAAAATAAAATACTGCAGGGCTCCTGAGTTGAGATAAGGACCAGGACAAAACACTCCAGGCATAAAAGAGGCTCAATTTAAAGTTGCAAAGTGAATTTATTGCTAACAGAGTGCAAGGAGAATAATGAAAAGTAAAATAAGCCCTTAAAAGCACCTTTTCGCCCCTAGCCTCTCCCTCCTTGCAACTGGCAGAGCAAGGAGACAGGGCGTAGGGGTTTTGGTCAGTTCATCACTAAGATTTTCTTCTGCTGCCCAAGAAGAGGAGTCCTTCCCCTGGGAGGCCATGGGGTCCCTCCCACAGGAGACAGCTCTCCATGAACTTCTCCGGCATGGGTCCACTCTCACAAGCAGCAGCAATACCACACCTTCTGCAGCATGAACTCCCCCCACGGGCAGACAGTCCTCCCAAAACTGCTGTGACATGTGTCTCTCTTTCCATGGGGTGCAGTCCTCCAAGGACAGGCTGCTCCAGCCTGGAAGCAATGGCCTTCTTCTCCCTTCACAAGGTCTCCACTGGATCGCAGCCTCCTCCAGGAATCCACCTGCTCTAGCATAGGCACCTCCACCATGGGCTGCAGGTGGATATCTGCATTCCCCATGGATCCCCATGGGCTGCAGGGGCACAGGGGATTCACCATGGTCATCCCCACAGCCCACAGAGGAATCTCGGCTCTGGTGTCTGGAGCACCTCCTCCTCCTTCTCCACTGACCTTGGTGTCTCCGTGTTGTTTCCCTCACATGTTCACACCTCCTCCTCTTCCCTGATTAGAAGAAAAAACTGTGCCCACTTTGTTTTGATTTTCTTCTTAAATATGTCATCATAGAGGTGTTACCAACTTCTCTAAATGGGCCAGCAGGATGTCCATCTTCAGAGCCATCAGGGATTTCTTCTGCTGGACATGGTGGAAGGTTCTGGCAGCTTCTCACAGAAGTCACCTCTGTGGAGCCCCTGCTACCAAAAACCAGGCTGTGCAAAACCAATACAGTGGTACAGACTACCTTACACATTGCCTTGCCCCAGGGTGCTCAGTTCACACGAGTTGTTTTTTCTCCTGGAACAATCATGGGAGGAATGTGGCCAGTGTGTCTGTCCTTCCTTCTATAAACTTTGGGTTGCCACTTGTATCTCTGCACTCCTCTGGGCTTGTGCAGACAGTGAAGGGACTGATGACTTCTGTGCAGATGTGCCTGGGATTAACCTGGCAGGACATTGCTGGAGATCCCACTCCTGCCATTGTCTCTGTGCTACTTGAAGTACATAGACCCAACTTTTGTCACATAACTTCACAGTCTGTCCTGTTAATTTCTCCAGTTTCCCCCCCTCTAAGCGATCTCTAAGTGTCATACTTTACTAACCATTGTACTCTCAGTCAGAAACTGAGCCCAAATTAGTTAAACATAACAAATACTGAATAACAGTTTAAGATATGGACCATGTGCAGCCTAGCTCCTCCTGCTTTGGAAAGAGGAAGCTCTTGGGTGGAAAGTGACAGGCACTGCAGCTGAATGTGACCACTGAAGTTACATGTGTGCATGGTTGAATTAATTACTCATTAAGGAATGTTGATAAGGGACCAGGAAAAAAAGCTCAGGTAGGTTTGTTTTCACACCACTATCCCCGCTGCAACAATTTGGAAAACACACATGAGCATTGGAAGCATTTTTTCAAGTTTGAGCATCACTGGGGGAGGACTAACTGGTGAGAAAAATTGCTGCACAACAATGTAGGGTTGCAAGGCATACCAAGCCTTTCTGATGGGACCTCTGGATACTAACCAAAGTGGGCTCATAAATGAGTGGAGCTGACAGTAGATTATGTGCTGTCAGTGCAATTACTGGCTGTGGTCACTTGGTCTACCATATCCCCTCTTCTTGTCTACTTCTGTGCTTTCTATTTAAATCCTCCCCTTCCGGGTATGGCATTCACTGTGTTTACTAATGTCTGGTCAGATTAAATTGAATCAAAAAATTAATGCCAACTAAACTATTTGATTGTGGCCACATATTTTTTTTTCTTTTCTCTCCTCTCTCTTTTTATTTTTGTTTGGTTTTGTTTCATTTTTTGTTTTTGTTTTGGTTTTGGTTCGGTTTTTAGTTAAAATGGTGTCCTTAGGCAAAAAAAAAAAAAAAAATCCCAACAGCTACTGTCACTGTTAAAGCTACCCTTCTCCAACATCTGTGGCTCTTAGTTTATGTAATCCTGCATTTGCACTGCTTGTCCTGCCTCATCTTTTTGCTTTTTGCCAAAAGCCTGCCACTTCTTTTCTCCAAAAGCAGAATGGTGTCTGTAACTGTGTCAATCTCCCCTCTGGGTGGCTGAAGCAGGAAAAACTCACAAGTGGATGTTGCAGTACCTGGTCCTGGATGCAACATTTCACATTACATACCTGCTCTTGAGAAACACTTATTCAGCTCCTGGAGCACATTTATGTGTTGTTTGTTGACTTTTTTTCTCTTTACTGTTACTTGTCATATACATAGTGTAACATGAAACATAACTGTGTCTGATTCATATATGTATCTCAGAGGAAAAAAATCTACATTGTTTTTTTTTAATTTGAATTCTTATGCTATATTGAATAACAACTTCAAACCTGTCAGCTCTATTGGACAGGTTACTGTCCAATCTTAATGGGATTCCAGTGCATAAGTCTCCCTCCCCCAACAGCTTTATAGCTTTACAGAAACATTACATTTCACAGTGATGGAGCTACCCTCAAATTCATAAAAGTCAAAAGAAACCCACAGCTAAAGCCATCATTCCATGAGGGTTCTGAGCAAGAAGGAGTTAATGTGGGATCAAAGAGGATTCTCAGTGAAAAGTGAGATAAATCATTACAGCCTTTCAAATAATAAGACAAAAATGTTTGGACTTCATGATAATTCTGAATTCCATGGACAATTTTTAGAGCTTAACCTGGTTTCCTTAGTCACAAATAAAAACACAGAAGGTGAGGAATTCTTGCAAGAGAAACAGACTTCAAGTCAGTGTCGTACTCTGTCATTTTTACATGAAAAATAGAGAACATGATTAACTTAATGACAGAAAAAGAAACCCAAATCAAAACCAAAACAAACAAAAAAACCTAATTTCCCTTTTGACGGCACCAAGCAAGATGATTTAATTTTTGTTTTTCAATTTTCCCCATTAAAATAGTGCTTATGACTAGGTATAAAGGAAATCAGTAAATGCACTTTTGAAAATGTACTAATAAAAGTGTTATTTCGATAGTAAAATTGCTTTTGCTCTGAAGAGTGACATATAATAAGGAAAATATTTTTGCATATTTCTAGGGACACAGATATGACTAAAGTTGATTATGAAAATAAAATTACAAATTTTTTTGTCAGAACCTCTTATTCAAATTTTCATACAGACTTTTTCATTTCGTCCCTTGTAGTTGAAGATGATTTTGTCATCATCCTCATATGACACAGATCAGCAGGGGATTCAGCCCTGTTAAAGGAGATCTTTAGAATGAAATCAGCTGTGGAATGTTTTACAAATGTGGTTCAGTAAACTCCATATAATTTCAAAAAGAAAATGGTGCATAGAGGAGTATCTGGGGAATTAACATAAATATAGCATTTCACTTGGATTCATACAAGAAGCACCTCTGGAAGAGCAAGACATTTTTCAAATAACCTATGAAAAAAAAACCTTATCTTTTCCTGGAGTCCTAAAGCATAATATTTGCATATTAATAGAAGATTAAAGTGCCCATCAAGTATACTTTAGTTGTTGCTTTCTCTTTTGTATTTTGCTTTTCACATAAACATTCTTTCATAATAAACTCCTTCAAACTCTGCCTATTACATTGGATCACTAAAGTTTCATATTACAATAGCACACCGTATTTTTGTATTTTAATCCTTTTGGGAATTTGCTCCCTAGTTTTTCCCTGTATTTGTACTTTGTTCCTCTTCAAGATGTACCTGTCTTTTTAAGCAGGGTATAAGCATTTTATAAAGGCTAATTTCTAAGTGAGTTTTGTGTCCCATCAAAATCATGCTTTAGATATGGATCTTACAAGTCTATTCAATTTTAAATTTTAGAATCTACAATTAAAAACACCTGAAGAGATGACCTATTGTTTGGCTATGTCCAAAAGGTGTCTTATTACCTGGAGTGCCCAACCATCGATAAAAAACAGTGTTTAAGCAAGCTAAGGTAAGGAAATATGGAGTAGACAAGTAGAACTTGATACTTGGTCATGAAAAGGTACAGTGAATAATATTTTCAAAGTATACTGAATTTTAGAGAGCTGCTAATGTTATTGTGCACTTCACTGTGAACATGACAACTATATATAAATACTTTAAAAATACTTTAAAAATAATTTACAATCATTACTAAGGGTTTAGGAGCTGCTACAACTGAAACTTTTTGCTAAAGAAATATGTCAGTGAGACAGAGGCCATGGTAGTGTTGTTCATGGATCTCTGTACAGGATGAGAGAACTGTTCAGATAGACCTGTCTTTTCTCAGTGCAGATGTTGACTAAAAAGCCAGTAAATTTATCAGTAAACATGCTGAAACAAACCCAGAAATGACCAAAATATTGAATTCTAAGTGACATGGTTGATAATTCCTGAAATCTGCATACTTACGGGAATCTCATAATCTGTTTGTTGTATATTACTTGTTAGCAAGTCAGAATAAATTGGAGTACCTTTAAGCAAGAATAAATATGTAAACGCTTAAAGTTCTTCGTTGTCCCAAATGACACATTGTTGTCTTTCATGGGTATATCTCTACCTGCACCCTGTTAAAATTATCTCCAGGGTGTCAGGAGAGCCTTCATTTTATGTAAACACAAAATACAGTGCAGCTCCCAAAGTCTGAGCTTCATTACAGGATCAAAATATTTCCCAGTCTTGGCCAGAGCAGTGTCATCACTTACTGATGATGGTTTTGCACAGTAGCTGCACTTTCCTTCCCACAATCAGTACATTTTTCCTTAGCCCTTGTAGTTGGCTCAATCCTGTTTACAGCTGTCCTAGGGATTCTGAGGCATTTCTTGATCTCCCTCTGCCTTTGCATTGACTCTTCCTTCCACTAGGTGAGAAGGGCACTCTTTTTGCATTTTGTATCTTTTCCTGAGCATACTTGGTTAACTTTCCCATCAAAGGAGCCACAGTACACGTGGTGTAGGGGCAGAAATTGTTTCCAGTAACTCTCACAGCCCCATGAGTGTTGTTGCAGGCATGATAGATGCATGGAAGCACAAAGTCAGAGGTTTTACAGCAAGACTAGGATGGTTTGTTCTCAAGGGACTGTGGCTGTGATGAGGGGCTACTGTAGCTATGTGGTGAGGTTTTGGATGTCATCAGTGCAATTTCTGTCACATTGATGCCTGTTCTGCAAATTAGATAGTAAAGGAACAACACACCAAGCAAAGGTAGCACCAGTTGTTTTCTTGCTAGTCGTACTTCATTGTCTAAATTAAATCGAGGTCAACACCTCCGAGAGAGAATATGACAAAAATTTCCAATAACAATCTCTTGAATTTAATAACACAGATTCTTGAAATAAATTACAATAAAACATCTGAGCCCTCCACTTTACAGCTGTACTTTTAGGGGAAGTTGAATACCCTTAAAAGTCTTTGGTGGAGTCCTTTGTGCTTTGAAGTATGTGGGAGCTTTATGATAGGCTTATGTACGCTTAATTGGCATGTGCATGCCAGCAGTATGTGCTAGAGGGCAGATTGTGTGTTCTGCCAAGACAGCTGTTTATGTTGTAGGCTTGGCTCAGTGTGAAAATGTGTGATCAGTCATCAGATCTGTGGGTACAGGATGTATTAACTAAGGATGTATTAACTAATGTTTCTTTTTCCTTTTTCTGAATGGCTTTGCAAGCTGGACTTTATCTTCTCAGCTGATGAAATTGTGATCTCCCAGGAAATGTGTAATGGCTAATGTGGTGATGTTGCTTAAAGAAATAAACTGCTATGAACTTCTACAACAATGAAAGGGCCTTTGTTCCTCATTCAAATATTGAAGGTTTATTGCTTTAATGAATATAAAATTCTATTGGTATTAGCAGTAGAACAGGACAGAACCTTGTTCAAACTTGCCTTAGATCCAGATGCTGAGCCAAGTGGCTGCTGCTGAGAAATTTGTCCTCAGAGAAACCACTGGCTAGCAAGCTGCTGCAGGCTGGGCAGCCAGGCACGTATTAACAAGTCCAGACTAGCCTGGGGCCCCGGAGCGGAGGGTTGGAGCTGCCCCTTGCAGGGGACCCGCTCCTCAGGTACCTCAGCTGAGAGTCCCTCTTAGACGGTGGTGAATAAGGAGCCAATACGGGAAGGGGTTTTTCAGTCTTTATTCCAGTTCCATGCAGTAACTGCCCACCTGCCTCCCCACCTGATGTCCTGCCGGCTCTCCCTTGACCATGTGGTCACCTAGCTTTTATCCAGGGGGAAGGGGGATGGGAGGGAGCAGGAAGCCCACCAACCAGGTAAGGGGAAGGGCGGGTTTCCAGGGGAGATGGACACCTGGATCATCTAGTTCCTCTGGGAGCATTATTTGAAACTGGCCAGTCACATGACGCTCTCCCTAGAATGTAACCATTACCAGACAGGCTTGTGTATTGGCATGGTTTCTGGGAGGGGAGGAGGGGAAGTTTCTACAAAATTCTGTTGGTACCAGTTACTGAGAAGGCATCAATCTGATTTTTGGCAAAATATGTACATTGGTACCAAATTACACTGAAAAGTGTCCATGAGAAACATCAGCTGTAAGAAAAATCCCAGAAGTGCTCAGAAGAGTTGTGATGTGATTGTTGTGTTGATGTATGATAAAGAACCAGAGAACTTTCTACTACTCTTTTGTTTCTCTTTGAAATATGTTTAGACTCCAAAGTGGAGTGCAGAAAACTTCTGAGAGAAAAGTATTTCCCAATTTCAAAATGAAGTCCACTCATTCAAGCTAAGACAGACTGTCTGACAGTCTCAATGGGTCTCTGTCCTTTCTGTTTGTGCTGCTTGCAATTTGCAGGGTATTTAGGTAGACTGAATTCCTACTCCTACCAAAATGCATACCTTCCATTTGTTGCTGCTGTATTTACATGACAACATTATTTTTACTCAGATCCCATAGCCTTTGTTGGAAAGTGTCTCACTTGCCAGACCGGAAAAGAATCACTGCCCCATAGAGCTGCCAGTCTGACTCCTCTTTTGTGTAAAGATCTTGGCATAAATGTTCTAGAGAAGTCAATAAAAATGAAGGTCTGTTATTGGGCTTTTAAAAATTAGTAAATTAGGCAATTAGTAGATCAGTCACCAAAAGGAAAGAATAAAGACAGTATGAGATAATGAAAGCTATGTTATTCAGATAACAAAGGAATTTTGGTTTTGTGTTTGTTTGGTCTCCTAAATACACAGTAGTTTTTATACCTAATGAGTAATTTTTACTAGCATGTATTTTATCATTTGCTTTCTCTAAATAGTATGGCTGAAACCGAAAGAGAAAGAGAATACCTGAATTAATAATAGCAGTCATAATAGTAAACTACCTTGTAAACAAGAATTTAATAGTAATTCATAATAGCAGTCATAATAGTAAACTACCTTGACATAAGGCCAGCCTGTTATTTTAATGAGGTTGTCATACAAAAAATAAATTCCCTGGAGTTTGTCAAGTGCATGTTCTGCTAAATTCAAACTTATTTTTCTGTGGTGAAGGTCTCTTTTGTGACTACAATATTTTCTATTAGACGGTTACAAAATGAAAGAAGCTCATCTTGTCTGTTGTCACTTCTGACCTGGACACGATCACACAATTTGCTTCCCTTGAAAGTTGCCCTGTCCTGCCCCTGAGAATAGTAACCTCCCAGCTAAGCTGGAGTATTTGGCTGCTGACAAGAAAGCATCCTTAATTTTCAAGTATTTATTCTTGTAGTAGTGGAGTGCCAGTTGAGTATGCCAGAAATGAAAAGATATTGAAAAACATAATTTTGGGCAGGGTGATTTTACATTTCCTTTAAGTGGGCTTGCTTTTACAGGCTGATTTTAGGCAACAACTTAATCCATTTGTAGGCACTTGCTGTCAGAATCTGTCGTTATGAGATATTCTGAGCTCTGTTTAGCAAAAATGTAATGGAAGTTCTGATGTGAATGAGTGGTCCCTTAGGCGGGAGCACTGCTGTGACCACTCTTGGTGATACACATGCATGAGTCAAAGCAACCGGTGGTAGTGGGAGAGAAGGTAAATAGAGGCCACCCACTGGCTTCAGGTAATTCACTTTTTCAATTTTGTGAAGACCAAAAGTTTCAATTTACACATCTTCAGTGAAAAAATTATATACAATATACAATAAACCTATATAGCCAGTGAGTTCCCATGTTACCTGCATCACATGAGGAATTCTTGTTTAGTCAGACTTTGAAAAGTCTAAATTCTAAATTTCTCATAAATTGTTTGTGAATGCCAGAAACCATTATATTATAATAATTTTGTTAATTCACAACAATGACCAGAACTCTCCAAATCAAAAATAAACTTAATTTTATGTCAAAACTTATATGACATGCGGATTTTTGAGAAAATTACTGTGGAATTTTATGCAAGAGGATTAACTGGTAGATGTAGCACTTTTTCTCAGAAACCTGTACAAATAAGGGTCAGACCAGAAATTAGGCTCCTGTCCACTTTTACCTGTATGTGCTAAATATAACTAGACCTGTTGTCTTTAATGTTAAAATAAAAAGAAATCTTGCCTAAACTCAGCTCATGAGTTCAGTAGCTCAGAGTAGCTTGTAAACCTTATTTAATTAAGCTTTACAACACCCTTAAGAGAAAGGATAAGCTGAATTTTTATCTTCTGTACAACCACCTTAAACAGTACAGAATGGCCTTCATACTTTCTTTTCATGTTAAACAGCGTCTAACCTTACAAGCAATTGCTGAAAGCATGATCCATGTATACAGTCACTTTAGCAGTAGATTCTTATGGAGTGTCTTGAAACAACTAGAGAACAAACATATACAAATATACTGTAAAAGAAGTTTATTGCAGTTAGACTATAAAGATTTTCTTTAAAATCTTTCTCTAGAGCCAACAGTATAACCACACTCTTTACCGCCAGGAGCAAATTTAGCAGCTACTCTCCTTCACTGAAGTGCAGCAGATATTGGGTAAAGATAGACCATTTGTAAGTCTTTAATTAAAGTAACTTAACTACTTAAGAGTTACTTTCTTTAATTAAATAGAAAATAGTAAAGGTTCATATTGGTATCTTAAGATAGACCATTAATCTAATACTGCTGAAATCTTCACCTATCAACAGGATGCAGACAGAGTGAAAAGGGGGAATAACACTGACTGGTCTAATGCACTAAAAGAAAACGATACAGCTAATTGGTAGAAAATTTTTCCAGAAAATATTCCAGGTGAGATTTTTGTGTTTATATCAGTGTATGCTGCATCAAAGATCTACCAGAAAATATCTAAATCTAATTGTATCACCTTAGAGAACAAGGACATTTCTCTTTAGATGTTGATCACCTTCCTATCAAAGCTATTATTTTTGATTTATACAGCCTCTGATGGAAGCTGTTACAGGTTCCGAGTGACCTAATTAAGGTTACGTATACACTGCACTTTACATTTCCTTCTGAAGTTGTATATGGAGGTCCTTATTCACAACTCAGGAAATGGACTAAAAGGTTCTTTGATTCACCTGTGTTCACAGAATTTGTTTTGTGATATTAATAGCCTGTTACATTTTAATAATGTGGGCAGTAAATCTAAAGCCATACTGTAATGATTTCTGTGGGTCCAGAAGAGCTTTCTCCCCAGAACTCATCTCTAATCCTAGATTCTTCTCTAGATAACAAGCTGTTTGTGATTTGTTCTGACTAAGCTGCCAGAGTAATGAATATTAGTGTTTGAGATAGCTCCAGTGTTCTCTAGCTTATTTAAAATAAAATACTAAAAGTTCAAGGGTAAAAAACACATAGAAAGGCTTCACTTTTGATAAGTATTTGCTGAAATACACATTATGCTACTTATTAGTTTCACAGATCTGTGTATTTATTGGATTTATTTTTTTGTACAATAATTTTACTTACTAATTCTGCCTTAACAAGTTTTAACCACAAAGATTTTAAGATTTTAATTTTTGGAAAATGCTCCACTGCACTCTTAGTAGACCATAAAGACTCTGTGTGTATAATGTACACATTTCACATTGCAAATTCAGAAATGAGAAAAGTAAAATTTCATGCCATACAAAAAAGCAAAATCAGAAAACCTTGTACTAATTGTACGTTTCTCAATTTTACTTCCCCTCTTGTACTAACAAGCTAATCACTAATATAGCACACAGTGCTGTGACACTACATTGGCAAATACCTCAGAGGGTGGCCATCTATTTTTGCACATATAATATCCATTAGATATTGATGAAACAAGATGTAACAAGAGCACAAGTCTGAGTCATAAAAGAGACTTTCACCACAGAAATATAAATTTGAATTTAGCAGAAGGATTCACTTGACAGCTCCAGGGAATTTATTTATTTTTTTGACCAGTGTCTTTCTTTTCTGGAAGAAATAAGTTTCTAAGTTTAAAAATTTTTAATGGATGCAATGAGCAAAGACTGATTTCAAAATGTAAATGTAGGTTAACTGTTGTCTGATAGTTACTCAGCTCCACTGTTCATGAACCTTCTCATCTGGGATATATGTCTCATTCTCTGTTGCAACTTAAATGCATTCATGCTAAAAGCAAAATCATTCTGGCTTTGGAATTAACTCTCTCTCTGAAATAGGTGATTATGGTACAATGCCTGATATTTCTGCCGTAATCATGCATTATGAGGAGTGCATCAACCCTGTAGGTGTATCTGATTTAAGAAATGCCTGATCCTTCTGTTTTAAGAGGGACATTATTTTCCAGTGGAATTTTAATTTATTAAGCAGATATAAATTATAACTTCCAGGCCCTTTGAATTGTCATTATTTTGTTAAAATTAGTAGTAAACTGACAGTATATGATAGATAGGTAACCACATAGTTACCTATTTATCATATATTGTCAATAACAACAACTCAACATAGTCATTCATGCTACTTCATCTGTTGTGACCAGCAACTTGATGTCTTAGGAAAAAGTGTGATTTAGTACATTCAGATTCCATTAATAATTAAGGGAATAATAAAAATCTGACAGAAGGCTTGTGAATAACCTTTTGTGACTATTCTCACAGACTAGTATGAAAGAGGATACAATAATATGCAAGCTAAAAAGTGAAAGATTGTTGTCCATGAAGGAGTTTCAAGAAAAACTTAGTAATGACTTTTTCTATTAGAAGATTTGAGATCTATGAAATGAGACAATCTGTGAGATTAATGTATATAAGTCATCTCGAGGCTCTCTTCAAAGGCCATGGGTAAACTGATAACAGTAAAACATTGCAGCAAATGTAACTTTTCTACATCTTAAGGTGCTAGGTAGATTGGCAAAGGATTTGAGGGAAAATAGCTTTTATGCAAGCTTGTAATGAAGTGTAAAATTTACAGAGTTAAGATAAGCTGCAAGGTGCTGGGTTATGTTGAACTATAAAATAAACCAGAAAGTATGTGTAACAGAAAAAAAATCTGTTTGCTTGCTTCTTGTATGTACTTAAAGGGACCTTATCTTGTCTAGCACTTTATAGGTTTCTTTTTCAAATGAACATTTAAAAAATGTACTATTATGCCTTAAGCAGTAGGTCATAGGAGATCAATCAGCTTTTGGACTGTTAATCCAAGGTAGTTTATCAATTCCAAAGGATAAAAGATCAAAAAGAAAAAAAAAAAGAGAGTTTTATATCTTTTTATGCTTCTCAATTCCACTGAGCGGTATTAGGCACTGGCCAATCTAGACATTTTGTTTTCCCTAGTTTGATGTGTTCACAGACCTACTTAATGGCTAATAGGGAAATTCTAGGGAAGTGGTTGAATGGATCCAAAGATGATAGAAAGGAATAGAGTGTTGGAATTTTGCCTGGGAATAGCATACTTAGTGGTAGGAAAATCCTCTGGGCTATCTAATGACACCAAGCTCCACAGAAATTATACACTCCTTCTTTCCTCTCTGACTCTGTCATCCTGTTACCAGCATAGGACCAGAAACTATATAAAATTGTTTGTCTGGATGTAGAGTCACCTTAAAATTGCTGGTTTGTGTTTGGGGAGTATCATGTATCTACATAATCTCTCTGTGAAAAGGACTTTCCCCAAATTTAAACATTATAAGGATTTATTGAACACTCTGCAATAGCAAAACCGTGCAATTTGAACAGAAAATTGATAAAAGATTCAGAGGAGGAACAGTATATGTTCAGAGTTGTGTTAATGGGTTTATAGACAACACTGAGAAAGTTCTAGGGAAATGGAGAAAGATATTAATATTCCAAAAAGCAAACAAGGATAATATTGCATGGCAATACAAGTTTTCTTATACAGAAATCCCTGCACAAAAATTAAATGTGCTTTCAAAGAAAGATCTGGTTTGTGTTGCAAAGTGTGAGACACTAACCTGGACTGCTGTGACCATGAAGTAGAGGTAGAATTAAAGACAAATTGAATTACTGAAGTTGTGACACAAGGTTCAGAGAAGTGAAAATGTAAAAATGGAGTCTTTAGTAAAAAATAGTAGTACATCTGAATATGACACTTCAAAAACTCCATGTCCATTCCTAACGCCAGATTCCAGAAGAAGTGTCAGTCATGAACTATGGAAGATCAATCCATTTGGCTTAATTGAGAAATGAGTATCCTACAGGCAACTAGAGAATACATATGTTATAATGGAAAACTATTTCACCTTGCCAAAAAAAGCAGTAGAGGCATCCAACTAGTGGAATGACTTACCTGAAAATATAGTGGTCCCCACCAGTTAATGAAAATATGCTCAAACATAACAGGACATTAAGACTTGATTGTAAAAATTACCAGAAATGTTTAGTATCTTTTGTTTGGAAGGACATCAGGTAGATTGATTTTCTTGTAGCTCGAAAAATATATGGACCTAAATAGGGAAAAGTAATTTCCACTCAAACCAAACTTTTTAATATAACAACAGGTTCTCCCATATACTTTTTCAATTAAAGTTTCTGGAAGTCTTAGGAAGCATAAAAAATTCTCCACAGGAAAAGCTCATTTTGTCCTTTTTCCACCAAAAAAACTCCAAACACTTTCTGTTCAGAACTAAAAGAAGGATTAAAAAAATCCCTCTGAACTGGTATAAATCTTTTTCATTCCCTCTGTAAAAATTCATTGCTGAGATACACAACTACTTCAGAACTACTTTAATTGCTTTAATTATTAACAACCTAGATTTAACTTAGTCTTTTTCTAGGTAAAATCTCCTTAAAGGTATATTAAAAAATTCCCTCCTGCTATCCTGACTTCAATGCTGGTTAGAGAAACTGGCACACTGCTTTTGTAAAAAGTCTCCAGTGTATTGGTAGAGACAGTGCTACAAAAAGGGAAAGGGAGGAAAAAAGCACACATATGATCACAATGGTTCTATCTAAAATAGAATGAATGGAATAGAAATGTTTGCTCTAAGGAGTATTATGGTATATGTGTCTATACAGACACAGTTAAGTAGGCTGACATTTTTAACTTCTGAGCAGAAAAACTTAAATGCTAGGTTCTGGCATGAAATGAATATATGCTGAAAATCTATGCTGCTACTAACTACAGATTGCCTAGAATCTCATCAATTTTATTTGGCAGCTGGCAGATGTGAGGCCTTGGGAAGTCAGTTTCCAGAACAGAGTGGTCAAAAGTTGCCGTTACATTGTGGAGTGTTTGCCAAGTGTTTATGCTTTGCACAGAGGCCAAATGGCCAGCTTGAGCCCAGTAACCAACATTTCACATACAGGCTCTTACAGGTGAACAAAGTATAAAGAAAAAGAAATCTACTACTGAAAGGTCTAAGAAAATATATATTTTTTAATAAAAATATCCTTTTTTTTGCATATAACTTTGAGACTACGAAAGCAGACTTTTCTGAATTTGTCTGGCTGAGCTAGAATATGCTTTAGCAGTTCAGTTATTGGAGCCAAAAGTAACCAAAAGATCTTTCACCTAAGGGCCCATTTCTATGGCAACTAAAGAGGCATGGTGTGAACAACATTATCAAGCATCTAAAGAAAAAGATAGCAAACAATCTTGGGCTTCCTAACACTAGAGTTAAATACAGTCTTCCAATTGAATTAGGACAAATTAGCTCAGGCTTTCCATTTTGTAGTGCCAATTTTAGGCATAATCCAAAAAAAAAGTTTTAAATTCATAAGGAAGTTTTAACATTTGAGATCTTAAGCAGCTATCAGCAAATTAGAAGACATTACCTAAGTAGGGAAGTCAATATTTTCCTAGAACCCTTTTTAAAACTGGTGATGAGCTCTCAAAAAGGAGTGATGTCTCTAAATGCAAAAATCCAAACTGAAAAACAGAAGCAAAACCATTGGAAAAGAACTTATTCATTGTATGAAGAAATATAAATAAGCAGTTCAGTCAGTTAGTTGAATTTGTAACGAACAAGGAAAAAACTGGTGGCATTAAAAGCTTGACTGGCAAAGGAAAATTATCCTTTGTTAGTTTTGCTGTGTACAGGATGATATGTCTGACTTCAGAATGTAGTGCCAAGGGATATTCTGGAAGGCTGACATAAAATAGGGCAACACATATATCAAGGGAAATTTAGAGGTTAAGGAATTGAAACTGTCAATGGCTAAGAAATATGGTGAATCATTCTTCACTGAGCCAGAGGCTAGAAGACCTAATGAGCTAATAACAGCACACATTTCATACCCCCAGGAAAAGGGAGACATCAGAATGACGTAGCAAGATAAAGAGAATTGGAAGAGCGACATGATTGGGATTATGTGGATTATGTGTGATTAAAGCATCTTGTCGTTAATTGTAGGAAACAGTAAAAAGGTTTTCTGTGATGGAAACAATAACAAAACGTGATAGTGTTCGAAAACACTCTATGCCCAGATATGGATTGTAAAAAATATTTAATCACTTTGTTTTGGTGCCCTTTTCATTTTTCTTCTTGGAAAGAGAAAATTGCAGGGAGAAATGCTTCCTGAATACAAATAAATAACTTAGTACCACTCTCCAATATAGAATAGTCCTGTGTGATGCAACTTTAAACTGAAAGGTTAACACAAAAAGTGGTAGCAAACTATGAGGGAAGAACGCTGAAGAAACATTGGGGGTCATGCAAAGACACATGCTTTTATATTTAATAAAAAAATTATTACATATAGTGTTAGTTATATTGAAGTCAGACTCAGCAGATATAAACTGGCTTTTGACTTTATTGAGGCCTATGCCAAGTAAACATTACAAAGTCTGGTCTGTGTTTCGGTGGTGTCAATTTCAAATCCCCTTCTGGGGCATTGATCTTTCTGGAAAACCTTTTGCTGAGATGGGAAGAGCAACAATGGCATTATGAGTTTTCAGCCTTACAGCCCACTCACCATCTGAAAGATGTGGTCAATTCTTGCCTTGTATAAAGTCACTGAGGGGAAGCCATGCCCTCAGATGGGCTGCGGGCAGAGGAGGGTCAGAATAATCAAAATTCACCTGCTTCTTGGGGGTGGATAAGTAAACAGTAGGAAAATGTTGCTTTGGGATTGTTTTTCATTCAATAAAGTGAGAAAAGTAGGGCTATGAAGGCATCTGAAAAATATGTTTCTAACAGAAACACTAAATTCAGATAGTCATTTTTCTGTCCTTTCCACTCACACCTCATGCTCTATATGCCATATTAATTCTTAAATAGAGGAGATACAGTATTCTCATCATAATTAGTTTCAGTTCAAAATGATAGAACTAGATAGTGCATGTAGGACCTGTGCTGTAACGTCTAGTATCATTGGACTCATGAAGGCGTTAAATATTTTAATCATAAGACATTATATGTTCTTTAGATATAGAAAAATATTTACAACAAAATAATTTAAAACCATTTCACATAAGAAACATCTTTATTATCTGTGTCTAATCCCTTACTTTAAAGCTTACAAAGCACCAGTTTTCACAAAGTTGGTTAACAGCTAACATTTCTCAAAAAAATTCAGAATATTCTATCCCGATCCCCTATCATGTATCTACTTTATAAACTGGCATTAGACAGATTCAAATTAGGAAAACAATCTCATCTATTGCTGATTTGCCTGGTGACATTTAATTACCAAATCTCTCTGGCTTGTAATGCTGCTCATCTCACAGATGTTTTTACACCAGAGATCTCTGTGGGATTTTCTTTTTCTTTTTAATTTTCTGCAATCTGATTTTTCTGTCAGTGAGAAATAAGGAGTACAATTGTTTCTTTAGTGGCAATAAAATGCACAAAGGCTAGGTATTCCCAGCAAGAGGAATTGTGATACGGAAAAGCGTAAAGGAACCCTTAGTGACATGCTTCCACATTACTTTCTGAAGATCTGTTCTACAGCGTAACTTTGCAGCAGTATCTTCAGAAAAATATTTATATTGAGGTGATGAAACCTGAGACTCCCATGGGCAGTTTAGCCAATTGTCAATTTCCCAATCTAGTTTTTAAGTGCATGTTGTTTTCCTGTTGGTATGCTGTCACTGATGCTATTCCCAGTTCGTATTTTCATATTATATGTCCTTGTTGTTTGTCTGAAAAAAAAAAAAAAAGACATTTCTATATACAATTCTCACAAGTTCTGTTTGTTTGGGGTTTCACCCCCCTTCTTTCTCCCAGTTGAGTGGTGTCCGATCCTTCTGTTTTGCTTTTTTTTCAGGGAATACATAAACAGGCTAATCTTCTTTCTCCCCCTCTCTTCTTCCTCTTGCTTCTTTCTTTCTTCAATTTTCTTGATTTTCCTCAACTTTTTGTGATTTAAAAACACTTACTTTTCATCCAACACAATAAATTCTATTTAGTCTGATTATTGATTCATAAAATTTTAGTCAAAGGTAGGCAAAATAAATAAGGGGTGATGTGGTCCTATATGAATTAGTTCAGCACTCAGCCACAGATATCAGAAATCTGTGCTTGATTGTTTGCCTTGTTTGCTGGATTTTTGAACTTATATTCCACCTCAGTGACATTCCTTTATTCAACAGACTTTTGGAGGACAGGAAATACCATGCAGACATTGATCTACTTTGTATAAACATATCAACAGTCTGCAGAGTCACTAACTCTTGAGCACTCCATTTTACAGAACAAACAGTCCTAGACCAGACTACTAATCAATCTTCCCTTACCTTTGCCTTTTATGAACAATAAACCTGCTTTGGCAAAAACACTCCAGCAAATGAAAACCTATCCTGTTTGAGTATTCTCTTCTCCAGTGGTTGTATAATTGCTTAGAGGTGATAACTAAAATGGTCATCCATACTCCATGCAAAGAAATACTGAATTCTCTGCTTTTCCTGTGTGGATCTAGCTCTACCACATTCATTTTATTGTCAGAACTGCCCCCCTCTCAGAATATTTTACTATTTTTTTCCATTATGCTTTCATGTGTGCTTGTTTTTTGAGATAGCTTTTATAGTTTGCTGAAAATTTTTGATGAACTCTACCCATGTTTATGTTTACAAGAGAAAGTCATTGGTGTGCTGAGAAAGAGCTTGCAGTTGCATGGTAACTTGTCAGAGAAGGAGGACTACTGAGGCAAAGACTGAAGCAATGTCCCATTGTCATACTACAGGTTATTTCAGATTCATTAATAGTGAGTTGCATTAAAACCAAACTTTTTTACTTGTATTTAACATGCATAAATGGAGAAAGTGAACTTCTGAATTAAAAATTAGGTCATGAGAGTAGTCTATCAGCAGAAAAACTACCAGTGTTTAAAACAGGCAGACAGCTAATGGGTTGCCTTGAAGAAGTGCTGAATATAGAAAAACAGAGTTTGGTGAGAATCCACTGGCTGGAGTATGGTATCTTCTTATATTATTATGTAATGAATAATGCATATTCCTCTTTATTCAAGGAAATAGGATGGTACGATAGATGAGAGTCTGTCAGGATCATCTAGGGATAATGCCTGAGAGCAAAGAGGGGGAAAAAGTGACCTCTTAAAGTTCTTTCTATGATATGCTGACCTTTTTTAAACATAATGATTTCATCCCTAGGTACAATGTTTGGCCCTGATTTCCTAGTTGGACTGTATGCACACACACACACTCCTGACTATATAGGCAAACCAGCTGGTATCCATTCTCTTTTAAAAATATTTGTCCAGATCCTACATTTGTACCTCTTTAAGCAGTTTCCTTAATGGTATTTCTCTTTGGAGAAAAGAAAAAGGTTCAACCCTTTACTTTTAATTTCAACTACTGTATACCTCTACATTTTTATAAGAAGTAATAAACAAACAAAAATGAGATTTAGCTTCTTTATGTCTCTGTAAACCAACTAGCCTCACTTGCTGTGAAGAAATCCTCTGACACTTTACTGGACCAAGGTGTGGAGTGGAGTGCAATGCCAAAGTTGTGAATTTATTTCTGGAGGTAGAAAAGGACCAAAGTACATATCTGCTGAAATAATTACTTGAGGAAACAAGCACTGTATCATTTCTAAAGAGTTTACAGTATAAGTCAAAAGTTTCTTAGTACAATTTCTATTAGTATTCAAGAGTTCTGGGCATCATTCTGAAGCCAGATTTTGTGTGGTGTTGCTTCACAGAAACTAACAGAATGATGTTGGACTCTTGCTCAATGAGAACATGGAGAATTTGACCTATAGTTTTTTCTTTCTAATACTCTACAGGACTTGATTGACTAAATTAATATAAAAATAAATTGTTTGCAATTTAATTGTGCAGTGCATGATTGGTCAGGGAATTTAGAGAGCTCACAGGAGAACAACTTACGTTTCCAGTCCTGTTAATAGTCAGTTCATTCTTTGTGCAATTGCTATAATTTTTTATGGTAGAAAGCTATTTTTTACAGACCTCATATTCATTTTAGTAGGTAAATAATGTATTTCAATTGATAATTTTAGTAAGTTTGAGGCCAGTTTTATTATGTGCTTGAAAAATACACAAAACAATCTGATTTTGGATTTACAGTGGAGGCTGTTTGGCTGCTACCAGCAGTAGAAATTTTGAAGGTCAAGGCCTCTCTTAACAAGGTCAAGTCTTGGTGCTGCACGTGAGCTGGAGCAACCCCCAGTGCCAGCCCAGGCTGGGCATGAACAGATTGAGAGCAGCCGTGCCCAGAAGGATTTGGGGGTGCTGGGAGTGAGAGACTGGACATGAGCCAGCTGTGGGCACTCCCAGCCCAGAAAACACAAGAAAGATGGAAAGACGCTATTTATAGAGACATGCAGAGACAGGAGAAGGGGGAAAGGTTTAAAACTGATATTAGGTTCAGATCAGATACTAGGAAGAAGTTCTTTGCTGGGTGGTGAGGCACTGGCACAGGTTGGCCAGAGAGGCTGTGGGTGGATCCCTGAAGTGTCCAAGGCAAGGCTGGATGCAGCTTTGAGCAACCTGGTCTGTGAATGGTGTCCCTACCCACAGCAGGGGGGTTGGAAGAGGGTGATCTTTAAGGTCCCTTCCAACTCAGGCCATTCTATAATTTTGTATTTCTATATTTAGATCCTCTCACAGTCACAAGTAAAAGTTCTTAGGTGTAAGAAATTGAAACTGGAGTCAAAACAGCACTTAGCTGATCTAGCATGATTAATTTTGAGTAACTTTGGGTTACTAGACCTAGGCCAAACCTCAAACTGTGATAGCACTATAGTGAAAAGATGCAACTATTAAACATAACATTCTGCAATAATTTTCTATAAAAAAAGTTGGAAACATGGGTGAATATATAATAAGAGGGAAACATATAAAGTAAAGGAGTAGCTTTACACGTACAAATTTCCATATTCAGTATGTACATGTGGATATTTGTTTTTGGTAAAAAAAACATACACCTATTTTATATTTACAATTGTCACCATCTTTTTTGCTACATTTCAGATACTAATGATTTTAATGCAAAATTGAACAACTTAGTGGGCTGGAGAGTGGGCTTTAATGAAATCACTTTAATTGTAACTTTCATTCTATCTTCCATAGAAATTGAAGACTGTATAAAACCAGTAACATTTCACAGAAAATAATGACACAAATTCTTACATCTAGACTGTTTGCAAGACAATTGAAAAATATTTTTCTGCATCTTTTGGAAAAAAAAGCAGTCAAACAAAGAATTTTGTTGATGGAGGTAAGAAAGGTGAAGTGAAACCTCCAAAAATTGATGGAAGCCTTCCATTCCAATTTATTAATTGATAGAAGCCTTCCAAGTCAACCTACATCAACCTGCTTCAAATCTAAACAGGAACAAATCCATCCACTTTGATTTTTCTTCCAAAGCATTGCTTTTCCACCCTTGGTTTTTGGGATAAAAGCATGGAGATACTCTGTTAATTTAACAGTATCAGGATAGTGTTAGCAATTTATTAATCCATAAGCTGGTGATTATTTATTCAGCAGAGTATAGATTATATTTACTATTCAAATAAGAATGGATTGAATAACAGGCTCTTATGTATGTATTTAATTTTGATCTTCTTATTTCTTTCTAGCACTGGGCAGTCCAGTTAGGTATGTAAGGGCTTGAAGGCAGGTAAATAGAAACAATTAGTATCTATTGATGACTGGAATGCTGGTGATAGAGAATCTTTGATGGTAGGCAACACAGATAATTGGAAAGTGTCCACTGAAAACCTGGAGACAAAAAAGGAATAGCTGGAGAAGGAAAATCACATATTTAAGGAAAATTGCTCAGTGTAGTCATGTTCTTTTAATTTCACTTAAGGAGGATTTTATAAGATAAATTAATATGTGATTATTTAAAGAAATAAGATGTGGTTTAGATGTTCATGATACAGTTATGCTTATGAAATCTTTTGACTATAAGCATTGTTTTATGTGCAATGAGAGATGAAGGACTGGGATTTATTTTTTTAATTCTGGAGAAATACTGCAGTACTGGTACTAAAAACATAAAACTCTTTGCATGATAAAGGCTTTTTAACATTATATTTTCATTGATCTAAATCTTTATCAAGGAATTAATGTAACTTTGCTGTCTTGAATAGAATCAAGAAGACTTCTCTGTAGCTGAGGTTAAGCAAAGGTTGTGATATTACAAATTAGAACTAAATAGGAGACTGATATTGAGAAACTGGAACCTTGTTAGCTATACTAATAATGAATCAAGTCTCTGAGACAAAGGGTCTCCAAAGGTAAGATGGCTGGAGTTGGAATACAAATGGCTGCATTATTATTATTAACACATCCATTCATGAAAGCAGGTTTGTAATACATATTTGAAACTGAACTCTCAGGGAGATTAAGCAAAGTCTATGTAGATAAAGTGTATAGGGAGGCTGAGATGTATTTCTTTGGTTATAACTACTTTAATAAAATGACTTGACAAAATTTCTCCCTGAAAAAAATCATATTAAAAGAAGATTGTTAAAGTTTCAAAGTCAAATGCTGAAAAACTAGGAAAAGCATGCAAATAGTGTCATGCTAATACATTTACACAGTGGAACAGTTTCTTCTTATGTTAAATACTGCTGTTGGACCCACGACTTTTTTTGTGCAAATGGTGTATTGTCGTTGTCAAGCCAGGAATGGAATGAGAGACTCCAAGGTTCAGAAGGCAAGAGAACAAGCTTTATTATAAGAATTATAAGAAGAGCCTCCCTAGTAGAAATCCAGCGAATCTTTTATAACCAGACTCTCTAGGCTAAGACCTGATTGGTCTTAGAGAATGCACCCCACACACTATTGGTGAACTATGAATAACAAACTCAGGAAAACAACTATTGCAAATAACAGGTGCAAGAAGAGATAGTGATAGTATAGTTTATAATTATTTCCTCAGTTTCCCAGGCCAAGCCTGGGAAAATTATCACTGTTCTTTCTTCAGAAGAACTGAGAATAACTACAGTGTATGATGTCAGTCAATGGTTAGCTATTCAACTTTTTATCCACAAGTGTGATGCAAAACTACATGTTCTCCAGATTCTGCTTTGTAGACACAGTTTTTCTCTCACTCTTTTCTACGGTGCTAATTATTAAACTAACAGAAGACTTCACAAGTATGTTTGTGCACTTTGGCTTATATTTCTTCTGAAAGATTCCTTTTTCCATTTATGAATGAAGAGCAGAGACACAGAGACATTAAGAAAAAGGTTATCTTCTTATTTTAGAACATTTGAAAGGAGTGAAAGGGTTATTAGTTTGGTTGGTTGGTTGGTTGGTTGGTTGGTTGGTTTTTCCTTCCCTTAGTACTGTCATCTTCAGTACTACCCAGCTCTCCAGGTATTTAACACACAATTCTCAGTGACGTCACATGCAGAGTTCTTGCAGATCTGAAAATTTTTGAGGAATGGCATTGTGATTTGTGTACTTGTTCTGGATTCCATAGGAACATGCTCAGGTAATCACAGAAGAAGGGTACATGTGTTTCCTGGACGACTGGTTTTTTTTCCCTATTTTTGTTTTCTCTGCATCTCCATCCTTATTTTTCAAAGAACTTTCTCCAGTTTTATCATCTCTATCTGTTTCCATCCTGGACTGTTTTCAAAGCTGATTCATGGATCTAAGTTTGCCCTTTGGGGCATTTTCAGTTATTTTCTAAATTCTTTTTTCATCATCAGATAAGTGTGGCTTCTAGTGTCCCACTTTTCATTCACATACCTTGTGCATTCCATTGCAACTTCTATCTGAATCAATACAATAAATATCTGTTTTCAAAATAGTAAGGTGAGGTGGTTGTCTCAAGTGCAAAACTACACCTCAAACATTTGACCCTTAACACTTGAGTCTAAGTTAATGTTTGTGACTATTATTATTGTTGTCGGTTGCACCATTAAGTCCTATTCCACAAAAAAACTGTTCTGTCCCTGCTTTTTGCAGGCTTTGCCTGTTGGTTTAACTGCATTCCCTTGGGCACAGGGAAACATGGATGTAAAGTTGAACCCACCAGCAGGTCCTTTATCCCACTCACAGCTCACAAATAAACATTGCTGATTACAAAGGGACGCTTAAAATCCCTCTCAAGTTTCTTATTTCAGCCACATGAAAATGCACTTCTCTAAAGAAAGGAATACTAATTTCACTGGTGAGAGAAAGAATAGAACATGAAGTTGTAGGATGCATTTCTCCCAGGTGAGATAGTCCTGTACTCTTACAGCCTGCCTGGGGCAGAAATATTATCATCTTTTCTGCCTCCTATAAAATAATTTGCTGACCCTTTGCTCAAATTTGTATGAAATTTTCATGGACTGTTAAGAACTTTTGTGTGTATACACTGGCCTATGTGTTGTCCTACAAATATAACAGAATCTTCAGTTTCATCATGGTAAAACAGATATTTTGGAATAGATTTCCAAGAGGAGTAATGTGACATGATATTGATGCTTTGTGATAGAGACTAGTGCCTGTCTGTGATAGGAGGAGACTGAAGTCAGTGACTACAAATTCTGTGCCAATCTATGTTCTTCTGACCAGAATGCTTTGTAAATATTTCTTAGAGGAAGGACTTCAAAGAAGAGGGTCTGACAGCATCTTTTTAGGACCTGAACTGGCAAAACTGGTTGAATTGATCTGGATATGGTATGTAGGGGTTTCCAAAGCTAAGCAATTTTTATCTGTAGAAGATTTTTGTTTCTCATTTATTTTGGCTTTAATGTTTGGATCTTTAATGACTGGGTCTGTCTGGGATGAAGATGCAAAGTTAGTTTTCTTCATGGTAGGTCGTATGGTGCTGTGCTTTGCATTCGTGTCTGAAGCAGTGTTGATAGTATGCCAGTATTTGACTACTGCTGGAGAGCTTAATGTCAAGGCTTTCTTTCCTCTGTTCAGCCCAAACAGGAACAGGCTGAATGTGAGAAGTGGCTGAGACAGGGCTCAGTCAGGACAGCTGACACAAGCTGACCAAAGGGGCAGTCCATACCATTTTGCATCGTGCCCAAACAATAAAGGTGAAGAAAAGTGGGCTGTTGGTGTTTGTCTTCCTATTTTGTGTGTTGAGGTGCTGCTCTCCTGGAAGTGGGCGAACATCTGCCTGTCAATGGAAAGTAGTGAATTAATTTCTCTGTTTGGCTCTACTTGCATGCATGACTTTTATCCTCCTTATCAAACTGTCATTATTTTGACTGGTGGGGTTTTGTTTTCTTTCTATTTCCCCCCTATCCCCTAGGGGAAGGGGACATGAGTGGAAGGAAGAATGATTCACTGAATCTGAACTCAATCCACTGCAATATTTAAGATAGAACTTCAGTAAAATTTAGGCATCATAATAATTTTTGATATTGCTTTGGAGATGAAGTCTTTAATTGTAATGTCAGCTTCTCACTTTTTGTCATTTAGGTAGAAAATCTAATCAGTGTAGCTTAGATCTCTGGATTCCATTCAAAATTAGATCTGTAAATTGAAAACTTTATTTTTTTGGTTTCACATTGCCTGAAGTGAATCTTGCCATGGCCACAGGTTGAAGACCAACAGCCCTCACCACACTTGTGAACTTCTTGTCAGATGAAGAGAGTGAAAGTGAGAATGAGATTATATGATGGCATAAATATGAAATCTCAACAAGTGGAAGGGAGAAAGTGTTTTACTGGAGAGAAAAATAATCTATGCATGCTTGAAGCAAAAGGTTATATGCATCTGTGAGCATGTATATTTTAACAAGGGCTTTGTCTTTACAGGCTGTGTAGGCAATCTCTCTTCAAATCCTTGTGGAACTGTTTAATCACAAAACCAACCTTACTACCATATGTTCTCAACTTACTTGACCTAGATATTCTAAATAACTGAATACTTTAATAGGTTTTAAATAGTTTCATTTTATATTATTATTGTCTTAATCAAGGGTTATGTCTCAAGAGGTCAAGCTTTGCTCTGAATGGCAGTGTCAAAATATTTCTCCCAATAATGCATATTACTGAAATATGACTTTCAGTGTACTGTATTTGATTTCTTTAATGATTTAATACTGTCAATGCTGTGATTCAAGTAAACTGACTAATTCAAATTGACAATATTCTGCTTTATTTATCACTATTTAAAACATTCATTCATTAACTCTTCCTGCAAACATTCCTTTATTTCTTTAGGCATGCTTTATCAAAAGATCTGTGACATTTGCATGAATTTTAATCTTACTATTTATCAACATTATTTTCATTGCTTTTACTCAGAAGATATTACAAACCCTCACAATATGTTGTTTAGTTGGTGTGGAATGCTCATATTCTATGTATATATGGTACATGCTGTGGTCTGACACCTTGTCTGGCCTTATGCAATCTGGAACAGAAGCTGCATTGTCATTCTGCTTATTAGGACTACCATAAAAAGTTTTGCATGCATGTTGTGCAGTGTGTCCTAGATCTACTTAAAACAGATACATTTTTCATGGGATTGCATAGCTTTGTTCTTGGGTATTTTGCCCTAGTTTGTTGTGAGAGTGAGGAGAGGTAATAGATATGCTATGTTGGTCTTTTTATCTTTGTTTTGGTTTGGTTTTCTTTGCTTCTCCACTTCCCTTACAATTTCCCCAGAGTAGAAGAAAGGAATTAACTTATATTTTCACAGTTTACCTGTGTAGTTTACAGGTGACTAGAGGATGCTAATGAATAGGGATAATTTTACATGTTTCCGACTCTCACAAGCCAATGAATCTGCTACTGCAGACACACAAGACACATCCAACTACAAGCTTTCCTGTCTTTGTGTGTGGTAGGAATAATTATCAGAGCAATTCACCTTTCATTTTATATACCCTTTTAGTAAATAATTTTCTTTGGATGGAAGGAAATATTTGTCTTCAAATACTTGACCGCTGCATGCATTATCTTTCATAGTTTACCTCTTCTGATATCAACATGCATAACTTTGTCAGCAAATTATTACTATAGATATTATAGTATTCTAGCAGGAAAATTTTTTGCATCTTGCCCTATTTTTAGTTGAGGAAAAACAGTTGAGGAAAAACCTAAAAATAGGTTTCAATATTTATTTCTTTCTCTATAAAAACAATTTCACATACCTAAAGTGGTTTACTGTAAATGCGTTTTCTATATAACTGCACGTATATGAGAGAAATGTTAACTCAGACAAAATTTGTATCATTTTTAATTATTAATCAGATATAGGAAGATAATTTTGGTTTTATATTAAGTTTCTATATGCAGTCTATTACCAAATAAACCTAAAAATACACACAAAAACTTTGACATCCATTGCTACAAGTTTTTTTAGGTGTTCTAGCAATTTATGCTCCAAGTGTAGTTGAAAACAGTCCAGTCATACATTTACATTGGGAAATTACAGTGACATGAAGGTTATAGGTTGATTCAAAATTGCATAGTCTGAAATCGTTCCTTTTTCAAATGAAGTATGACTCAGCTTTGAAGTCCAGTAATTTATTACAAGTTTGTATCTGGCTGAGACCACAGATCAGATCTAAAATGTGGTAGGCTAAAATGGGCACAGAAAAGCTAGGTCGGCATTTTCACTGGTGCATGGAAAATGTACCCAGGTTGAACTCAGCATCAACAATTCTAATTGTTGTCAAACTTACCTCAATCACTTTGCTGAGACTGTCAAAGATGCAGAAAACCTGGCATATTTGTTAAAAAATGAATGCTGTTTCACTGGGGATAAGCATAAATGAGACTGGATTTATGTGTAAAGCAGCTGTAGCTGAGGAATGGCATTAGAGTGGACCTGGATCTAAATGGATTATGCAAATTTTTTATTATTTTCTATATGTTAGCTATATTAGATGATTTATATATGGAAAATACACAACACAATGACTTCTGTATCTGTTCTGTGCAATATTCTGTTATCTCTCTTTACTACCTTTGACTTAATCCCAATGCTTCTTAGCAGCAGTGGGCATATTCCAGGATGAAATGCTGGATGATCTGCTTGTATTCCCTGGGTTGTGACTGTAGATAAGATTTCATTACAGAATTCAGTTAAAGAGTTTTAGTAGACATTCTTCCTTCTGCTTTCTTATACTGGAAAACTTTTTGATCTTGTGTTTTGTTTCTGGAAAAGTTTTGTTCGTATTTTCTTCACTGTTTTGAAGAACTGTGCAATGAGAAGTTCATAGAGTTTTAAGATCACCATTTTGATTGGACAAAGTCATTAGTACCTACATGGTACTGAATCAAGAAATATAAGTTGCAGTCTGGTATCAAATTACTTATAAGATGCTTAAAAATCAAAAACTAAACCACAAAAAATGCTTTGCATCTGTTGTTTGAGCTATTTTTGTAGCTGGCACCCATTAGAATATAATTTTGTGCCCATTTTAGTTGTGAGGATTTTAGAATTTAATTGTAGTGGGGAGCATATCATTAGTCTTGAGCATCTGCCAGACATTAAGTTCTTTAGTGGCCAACATTCTTACAGAGCTTTGAAACACAATCTTTGAGTTCAGTAATGATTTTATATCATTTGACTGCAGAAGCCTGCAAAGAAAAATATTTGCAAACATTAAACTTTGTTTTATGTTAACAAAGAATTCTGAGTGAAATATGGACAAACAGGTGTCGGGTTTTTGGGGGACCCGGCAAGGCTGGGAACCTACCCCCTGAGCCCTTGGAGGAGGTTCCCTTCTGAGTTCTTGGCAAGGATGAAGAACGAGCAAGACTCTGAGTTTTTTCTGTCTTCGGTCTTTGTTTATTTTTTTGTTATCAGAAGTCTAGTACACTAGACTTAGCACATCAGAAAGCAAGGCACAAAATGGACAAAATGGAGAGCAAACATCCAAAACCAAGGCCTTTTAAAGCTAATTAGTCCAATTACCTTCTAACACGTTATCCTGTTTTAACTTTTCTACCACTAACTTCTACTAATCTACTTATGTAGCACCTATGCCACTGCTTTCTTTAACCAATAAATTCTTGCCACCAGTACTACAGAAAATGGAGTGGAAGAAGAACAAGAAGGAGATGACACAACACCTAAAACCCTTCATCTTGTCACCTCTTCACTCTCATATTAAAATCCTAAAACTCTATATCCTTCACCCTGTGATAAACTATTACTACTACTACTATCTAGTTCACACCTGTATGCTCCAACTCCTAAAGCCTTGGCAATTTTTTCCCTGGGACAAGATGTTAAAAGCAGTGTTCTGCTGAGAATCAGGGCTTCCTAAAACAGTCAGAGAAACATTCTCTGTGCCCTGGACTCCAACAAATAGTCATCAAGGCAGAAAGGTCTCCTTGTTTACTTTTTAAATTCACTTTTTCTTTCATATATTACAAGCAAATGGATTTCTGTAGGTTATGTGTATATGTATATATAGTATATTATTCATGTTAATTCTGCTGGGGGAGACTCCATATGGAAAATTAGTTGATGCATTTTTGTCTTTAAATTATACCAACATGATACATTTCCTGGTGTCATAGAAGACATGATATCCCAGATGGAGCTGCACAAAATTTATATCGAAAGCTCAGCTACTGACACTTTTAGAAGAAGAACATGCATCAAATCTCCATTTGATAGAGGGCTTGTTCACTTCAGTGGAGGAACTTCCAAACAGCAAAAATCTGAAACATGGTCTATGTCACGGAGTTCTCGTGGACTGATTTCGGACTATAGGCAGAAGCATACTCTGTATAGCTCTCTTGTGAACAACAGTCAAAAAGAGAGAAAAAATTAAATGTGAAATGACTCATGTAATAGGACAAGCCCAAGATATTGCTTCTTGTGTTATATTTCATTTTTAGCTATGATACATTACCCAAAAGGTCAGGTAATATATCTTGTATTTTCAGAAAAATGGAAACTAATCTTTCAAAAAGCAATTCTAATTTTGCATGAGGTAATTAATTTGTCGCAACTTAAAGGTAATTCTTTGCTTACTTTGAGGGCAAATTATATTTTATCATAAAGTATTCATTATCTGCACAAATTAATGAAATTACTGTGCTCAGAGATTCTGGTGACAGTTTAACTATTTCTACGTATTAAAATGAAAAACGTATTTTTTTAAAAGTGTGAAAATTGTGGCTCCTCTTTCATTTTCAGGTTGTCTTGCATTACACCTCTCTCTCACTGTGGTTTGTAAAATCACAGAATTATTGAAAGGCTTGTGTTGAAATGGACATCAAAGGTCATCTGGGTCCAATCCCTCCTTCCATGGGAAGGTGTCGCCTCTCCGGTAGTAGCAGTAGGAGGGGGCGGTCCTGAGAGGGGTGGGGGAATAGGTGGAGCAGTGGGTGGGGTAGGGAGGTAGGAGGGGTCTAAGAAGGGGTTGGAGGTCCGGAAGGGGTTGGAAGAATAAGTAGGGCCTGGGAACAGGAAAGGGTTGGATTCAGGGGCGGAGATTACAGGCAAGGGATTTTGGGGAAGAGGAGCTAGCATGTGGGGCCATGCAATGTGGCGTCCGCCATTTTGTGGCTCCTCTGGACTAGGGGGGACATCTTGAAACCTAACAACTTTGGTTTTATGAACCGGGATAGAGGGAGAAGGAAAAGGGGGATAGGAATGACCCCTGGCAGGGTGATCAATCCTGCCAGGGTTTGGGGTGCGAGAGGTCCGAGAGGGAGTCGGGTGGAAATCGGCCCCGCTCAGCTCTCTCTTTTTTAGGGTAGACTTTGAGGGTTTTTGGGGTCTGGGGGAGCGGGTTTGGGATAACACAGAACTGTGCCTTTCCAGGGCAGGGGTAGAGGGACACGAAGATTGGGGAGTTTGGGGAAGTGAAGGATGGGAAGGGGAAGGGGAGGCACACACAATATTCGAAACAGGGGCTCCCAACGGTGAACATCCTCCGGCACTCGGTGGGCTTCTGACAGCCTCATTGATAATAAGAAAAAGAGGGATCAAACGCCCCGCTTTCTTGTCACCCCCTATACTCAATTGGGATAACCTAATTCCAACATTTTTCCAAAAATTTGGATTTCGAATCTTCTCGGGGGTGACGTCCGGGTACTCGGAGGATATCCACAAAATCAACTTCTTTACCTTCCCTCTACAAAACTTAACATTTCCTCCCTCGAGGAATCCCACAACTTGGGTATAGATTTCCTTCTGGGGTTTAGCCAGGCGCACACCCATCTCGGGACACTCACACACCACACTGCCTGACTAAACTTCCTCTCCTCCCTTATCTGGAATGAATGAACGAAAAATAGACATACACACACATACACACACCAAGGGTCCTGACACCGCCCGTGGGCCAACCACTGGTGGAGCGCGTGTCACGTCCCCTCCCTCGGGATCGTGGTCTCCCCCAAAGGACGCCCACACTCACCCACTTGACGAGCGTCCACCGGAACGGATCAGGAAAATAAAATTCCAGATAAGGTCTGCTGCACCAAGAAGGGGCTGCTACAGGCGACAGGTGTCCTCTGTTTCCAGGTAGCAGTTGTCCCTCCCGTCCTCGGGGAGCACCGCCGCTAACCCTTGGGTTCAGCGTGCTCACACCGAGGTGTCGACAGCCACCACTTAGGAGAATC
>VXAX01000505.1:36850-47520 GCA_013399835.1 Leptocoma aspasia | reverse complement strand
CATAAAAACAGCCACATTTCCATTTTTCATCAAATGTGTTGTTGATATTTAGAAGTAGGTGGGCACACTTCACATTTAACAAACGATCAGCTGGGTAATTTTAATGGCAAATACATCTCCGTGTGGTCTGCCATTTTCCAGCCAGAGCATTTATCCTTGTCAGTGCTGCTGAGAATTTCAGTACATCAGCTAGACAAAACTGAACTCAATCTTTTACCTGCCTTGGGAAATATCCAACACATTCCTGATTTTCTCCTAAAATGCAGCTGACTAGGATGCAGTGCATCTTAAATTAACAAGGATTCATCAAAGAATGATTGTTACCACTCTGACCCCATGATTCTTTCCCACTCTGTACAACCAGTCACATGTGCTTGCATGCACAATTCCTTTTAAAGCATGCTATGCCACAAAGAATCTGTGTGTCTGTGTGTGTGAGACAGGACAATTCTGCTGTTCTGACAGCTGTGGAAGGACACATGCATCAGAACATTATTGACATGAAGCTGTTCAGAAGAATTCCTTGCCATGCTTTCATTTTGTATAATAAATGCACATTTTTGTAATCTAGTATACTTTTGTACAAAATTTTTTTGATATATTCTTCTTTATTTAAATTCTGTTTTGTACAAAAAAAAAAAAACAGGTGAGTTATGCTTTGAAATATGTTCTCACAGATATACAAAACCACTTTTAATAGTGTCTGCTCCCATTCACCTCAATGCCTATTCTATATATCCTCTGTATCAGACTTAGGTATAAACCTAGCACATATTGATACCAGGCTGCAGCTGAAGCCTTGTCTTTCCCATTGGATTTTTTGTGAACAGCTGAATGCTGTGAGTGGTGTGAGCTACTGTCAGCATTAGGAGTTCCATGCAGGGAAAGAGAAGAAATATAGAGAAAGATCATACAATAAAATTTCTGATGAAATTGAGTTTTTAGGTACAAGCATGGATCCTTACCATTTAACTGTTATGGATCACTGCTCCTAAGGGCAGCAGAAAAAGTCTTGGCTTGTAGGGCCTCTTTGTCCCTTGTTAGCAGAGTTCAGAGGTTAGGAGCTAGAAAAACCCTGAGATTCACTCCAGTTTTAATTGAATTTGAGTTCTGTTTGTTCAGAAATAAGAGCAAATTCTGTCCATGGACATGGATACTGGAAAGGGAGCAAAAGGGTGGAAGATGTCTGTGTCATTGCTTTGATACTGAAGTACTTGAACTACCTGTGGGTTTTGCTTCTGCATAATATAACAAGGTTTCTTTTTGCCCTTCATCACAAATTCTAATATTTTCTTTCCTGACCTATGGGTTGCAGAAAAAGAACAGAAAAAAAGCAATGAATCACTTGGGTCCTGCAGTGTTACAGAACAGCATCAATTCTTGATTTATCACCTTTCATTAGATTAGAATTTAAAAAATTACAAATAGCTATGAGAAAATGGGATAAGACAAATGAAGGTGTGGACAGTAGTAGTTTTTCTCTACATTCTTGGCTTCAGATATTTAGTATTCTGCCCATAGTTCCAGTCTTTTATCCTGCCTGCCTCCTGTTTCTTGTTTTTCTGGCATTCAGACTTACTTTGGCTGAGCTGATAAGAGGCAGCTGGCACAAAGTCTTGTTTGCATCTTTCTCCAGCTCTGCAGTGACTCAATGTGGTAGGTAACAGCTATGGAGGTGGAAAAACTTGGGATAAACTAAGATTCTAGAGGAAATGCAAAGGAGAGAATAAGTAATTAGATGGAAAGCAAAGTCGGCATGGGCTACAGAGGTCAATGCTTCTGAAAATACACTGTGGGGACAATAACACTCAAGGCCTTCAGAGAAGGAGACTGATTCCCTGCAAAAATGTTCAAAGAATGCTAGAATAGATGTGGTGAAGGATAAGGGATTTGGGAAAGAATTCTTAGGTTGGGGGTTTTATTTAGATTTTTGTAACCCTAATTAATATTCAAAAAATCAACAATACAATGATGGTCTTATTTTTCAGTTATATTTGTATTTAACATAAAAGTAGTAAATGTATTCAATAACTTTGGTAAATGTATCTATGATGAGTAGAGGAAAAGCAAATTCTCGACATAGATAGCAATTTGCAGTATTTTATAATCTGCAGTCTAAAATATTTGTTGCTTTCTTTTCTGGTTTTGTTGGCTTTTAAATGAAGAAAGTTATTTTAATGTGCCTACATTAATGATTTCTCTGTCTTTCTGTCTATGGTTTGCCCATTACTCTATAAGGAAATGCATCCTTAAATGTTATTTAAACCCTTAAAAGAGCAGGAATTACAAAAGTGAATGTTTCAATAATGAAAAAAATGCAGCCACATTTCTTACATTTCTCATATGATTTCTTCCTGAATTATTTATAGGAAGACTTGAATACCAAGAGCCTGGAAGGTTTGTTTCTATTCATGATTTCACTTATCAAATCACTGCATAAGTTAGAAACATATTTGATTCCCAGCTGATTGCTAGTGTCCTTCATTTTGATTGGGGATGTTTGTTTTGCAGATAGAAGTCAGAAGAAACATAGAAGCAGAAGCTGAAACTGATCCCTTAACATGACTAAGAATAAGCCTTATCTTATCTTAAGCATGTTGAATTGTATGAGAACATAAAAAACGCTTTTCTAGATCAGATCAAATGGTCCACCAAGTTCAGTGACAATAAAATAACACAAATCTGACCAATACCTGATATTCATTTTTCTTATGCTTCTCCACAGTCATTGGATTAATGATCCTGACTGGTCTGTTCATAATCTAGTTTACAGGCATATTTCTGATTTTTTTTTCAATCTCTTTTCGAAGCAGCTGATTGCATCTACCTCCACAATCTCCCCTAGAAAGAGATTCCGGAAAATTTCTGCCCACTGTGCAAAGAAATACATTCTTTCAAGTATTTTAAGTGGATCTCCTGGTAGTCTCAATGGATGTTCTCTAATTCTAGGGTCAGATAATTAGGTGACTAACTGTTCCATGTTCATCTTACCCATTTCATTAATGAATTTGAATCCATGGTCTCACCTCATTCTTCTCTCTACAAACAGAGAAGCAAAGTTGTTTTCATTTCTCTGTTTGAGGAGGTGAGAAGCCCTTCATCATATCAGTTGCCCTCTTTGTGCTTATTCTGTCACCAGGAAAGCCTTTTTGAGATACAGAGAGCAGCAGTACAGGTGCCACTACAAAACCTACACAATTTAAATCTTTCCAGAGAAAGGTAGTGATGTTTCCTCCTCTCTCAGGAGAGGAAAAGAAAGATAGAAAAAAATTTAATAGTCACTGTACTTAAAGCTAAAAATTTGACAGTACTAAATGGGATTTGAGGAAGAGAACATAATAGAGCAGAAATAATTTTTATTTTGTCATAAAACCTGTACAAAGTGTGATTATGTAGTTATTCCGATTGCACATAAGAATAGTTTTCCAGGGATAGGCAATATATGATTACTCATATGAGAACTAAAGCTGCAGATTTTGTGGTTGATCTGAATACTCTGTCCTTATGTGTTTATGATAACTGCCAGTTATTTTGTCACAGAAAATTTTGGGATCAGACAGTACCACAGTGACAGAAAGTGTATCTTGTACTCCACTAGAGAGTAATAAGAGTTCAGCAAGAGTGTAAATTGTCAGGATATCAAGAAAGGCTTTTAGAGTTCAGAAAGACTGCTCTCCTCAGAGACAGAGGTGAGTGTTTCTGAGGCTCCAATATCTTCGACTGATAAGAGTTGGGAAAGGCTCATACAACTCTCACAGTAATAGATGCTCTTATGGAACTGTCATTAGAAAATCATTGACATTCTAGCCTTCCCCTAAGTGTGTCTGATAATTTTAATGAGATCCTGAATAAGTTCTAGCATGAATAAAAATAAGGGGGGTTCACCTTACCACATGTTATTTTATTTTTGCAGTCAGTGTCTAAAAAATAAATTACACACATAATTATATATGTTATTATTTTGGTCAAAAAAGAGGAAAAAATCCAAACACTTCCTCTCCCCCCAAAAACCCTGAATCCCTAACCTGACTAGAAAATACACAATAAAACCCATCTTTTCTGAAGTATTTGACTTCCTGTGATTTAAGACTGGAAGAAGGAATCAAAAATGAAGTTTCTGAGGAATTTCAGAAGGCTTTGCTTTTATTGTTTCCTTGTACAAGTATCTAATTTTAAAAGTATTTATAAAAGTATGATTCTTGTACATAACATCTTCTCCAGACTTTGTTATTCATCAAAAAATCTTATGGATTGGATTACTCTTTCTTTGTGACTGAAATTTTCAGCAAGACTTCTGCATTGTTGCAATTCTCTCATGACACACCGCTATGTTCCTTGCAATACGTTCCTTGCAACACAACTTTTAACATGTGAGTGCTGAGACTCTTGTTAGGTGAAGATGATGTTTGGTCTTGTTATGTGTCAGGAATCATTTTTTTTCAGTTTGCTGAATGCATTTTAGCTGCTTTATTTCAGAGGCATGAATCTTTTGTCTCAGGTAATCTACTGTCTTTTGTGCTTAGACAGGTTTTCTTGGGCTTTTACATAAGCTTCATATGGTTATTTGCTGACACTTTTTGCGCAGCCTGAAACAGAATGTTGTCACTTACTGTTTTAATGTTCTTTTGTCTTCATCTTTAATAATAGGATAAGTTTTGATTTTCTCCTGTACTGAAGAAAATATGACGTAGGACCCTTCCTGTTTTTCTCTTTAGTTCTTGCAGAGGAGGCAATTATAAATCACACAGGAGGCTGGTGTACAAGGAATGAATTGTTCCACCTCACACAAGTCTAAAGTTGACCACTTTCAGAGCTATGCAAATATTTGTGATTTGATGTTCCACTCTTGAAGTCATGGGTTAGATTTATGTGCTTGGTAGAAAGAAAATCTCATCCAAAGTGAAGTGGACTGGGAAAATGAAGAGCTGCTCTTGAAACATGATATCCTTCATGTAAAGATGTTCAAGGCAATAAAAAAAAAATTCTTTTTCTTGGTTGTGTGTAACACAGTAAAAGGTGGATACACCAGAGATGGAATGCACCCAATTGTTCAGTCAGTAGATTCTTGGTACAAAATATCTCTGGATATAAGCACTACTAAAAGACATATAGGGCTCACACTCATCTTTCATGTGCACTGACAAACTAGTGGCACAATTGCTACTACTACAAATTATTACAGGTCTGGAGAAAAATCACATCTTTGCAGGAGAGATAAGGGAAAAGAAGATCTGAATGTCTCTCTGTTCCTGCTTTTTTTTTTTTTTTTTTTTAAGTTTCCTTTAAATATACATTTTAACTTCTATTTAGTGACCTATAACCTCATCTGTTTTCAAGGGCACTTCAATTTAAGAGCAGCAGTAACAGCATTACAGCAACAGGAACAGCAGAAGTAGCAGCAGCAGGGATTCTGCCTGTGTAGCTATGAGAAGTATTTCAGTAATGAAAGGGATAATTTTGGCTCCCTGCCTCTGCTGTAATTGAAAGTCTAGGATAGTGCCTTTTTCATTTAACTTTATTGCTTGAGTTCAAATTGTTGTATAGAAGGGAAAGCCACACTAGAATAATGTCTCTACTAGTGCTTTCCTGTACATTCACCAGTTTGAAACCTAGCATTAAAGTTAAAAGGAAGAGCAATTAGACATATTCAATTATTAAAGAGGGAAAAAAATATAATTATAAATTTCAGTAATGAAAAAGGATTGCTTGCCAAATATTTACTTACTAGTTCTTATTACCAGCTTATCTCCAGTGAGCTGGGAAACAAGTAACATGGTAACACAATTGTCCAGGTAATTTATGCTGAATTAAAGTAGAAAACTTTTTCCACTATTAATTGCAATTACTTGTAAATTAATGGCTAAAGTTGATCCATCCACTGATGACGCATAACCTTAAATCTGCAAACTGTTGAAGTATTTTCACTTTCTAATGTCTCAATTGCCAACAAAGATATGTAGTACATTGCACAGTACTCTAACAGCTATTCTTATACAATATGTTTTTTAAACTTTTTTAACTTTTTCTGCTGATCTGATATCTGAGTCTCTACAACAGCATACATGTGAAGAGAAATACAATGGGATTAACTATTCTAAATACATCTGAAATATTGCACTCATAATTTGCAGTTATTTGTATCACTGTGGGGAAAAAGAAAACCGATTTTGAAAATAGGTACTAATTATGGATTTGAGAACTATGTTTACTGTCTTATAAGAAACTGTAGACCCACAATGCTCAGTCTTCCTCCCATCCTGACATGGTGTGTTTTCAAAGTAAAACTGGTGTAGATATTCTGCAGTGATAAATCTATGAAGTCTAGTTTTATCCCCATCAGTACTTACGTTATGGTATTTCAAGTAAAATTAAAGGAGCTACTATGTTGGCTCCTTTAAAATTAGAGCATAGATTTTCTTTGTACTTAATTCATGGGTGTGGAGGGGGGTACTTGGTATTTTACAGCAAAATTCAAAATAAGAAGTGCAGGGAAAAAATCTTCAAGGACAGGAAACAAAAAGAAGCTATAAACAATCATATTCATCCTCTCCTGCCTTCATGAAAAGTGGCAGTGCCCTGTCTGTTCTTGGTGTTTGTGCATTTTATTAGCTGCTCAGGACTGTAAACTATTTTAATAGGTGGATATTTCTAGTATGTGTAAAGGGGTGGAGACTCATTTAGACTTTCCATTCTGTATCAGTTAAAGGTTTTTTGAGTCAATACGTGTCTAATTTATGTCCTGTGAAGAGTCAGGCATCCTATGCTAGTGTTAAAGGACTGCCATGGAAACAGAGAAGTGAAGACAAAAGAGGAGGACGAACTGAGTATCACTGTGATGTCATATGATGAAGAAGATTTCTGACCAAGCTGAGATTGTGGGGATTTCATTGCTATGTAGCCATTAGCTTAATAAAAGCTAGAGATGGATTTGGTTTGGGTACAAACAGAACAGGGGAGTGAGCATTTTTAACTAATAACTGTGTGAGTTCAAACTGATCTGCATAATGTGAGTCCTTGGACAAAATGTTTATTTATATTTAACATTTTGGTTATCTACTACTTATCCTATAATAAAACATTTTATATTCTTACGAGTTACTTTGTCTCTGTTCACAACTTTGGATTGTTGAATTTTTGATGGTTGAAGTTGTGAACTCTGTTCACAACTACTTGGATTATACTTTGATGTGCATGTGAAAGCATTCCCATGTCACTGTTTAACATCAAAGACCAGGGCACCTATCTAAGAGCAACTGCTCCCTAACCTTACTCAGCAGAGCACACAGAATTTCAAATTATTGGACAAATACACACAGTTCATCCCAAGTCAAATCTCTTTCCTAATGGTGCTAAAATATTCAGTAATAGTGAAAAAAAAATGTTTGTAGTTGCATTTTTTTATACTTACTGAGCTCTGTTATGACAAGAATGGTATGGTATGGTATGGTATGGTATGGTATGGTATGGTATGGTATGGTATGGTATGGTATGGTATGGTATGGTATGGTATGGTATGGTATGGTATGGTATGGTAAAGAATGGCATCAAAATTAACCTTTATTTCTGTACTAGAGAACCAGTGCTGTGTTGTCACAGATCATAAAAATGGGGTGAGACTTTTGACACGTCTTGTCATTTCTACCCTAAATATCCTAGAAACCTAGTTAATTGATATTAATGAGGAATCCTACTGCCTATGGCATTGGGGTTGGAACTAGATTGACTTTAAGGTACCGTCCAACACAAACCATTCTATGATTCTGTGATTCTATGGTCTTAACGATAATTTTTTCAAGTTCCTTCTAGGCTGATCAAATTAAATAATTTCCATTGCCATTAGAAGGTAACATCTTCCCTCTTCTGTGCTGCACGGTAAAGAATATTCCCTGCAGTGTCATTAAAGATAGATATGAGATAGAAAAGCTGAATTTTACTTGCTTTATTTGTTGTTTTGGCTCCAGCACAGTATATACATGTAAGAAAGATTTGTTTTCTCCCCACTATATTTTTTCAGGTAAGATTTAGAGACTCTAAGTGTTTTGTTCAATTGAATGACTAACGGGAAAGTATGAAATGGAAAATTGTTTAAGATTTGTTTGAAAAAAGATTCAGTTTTCCTGGATATTCCCAGTTTCCATTAAATCTGAAAAAAACAGAAAATTATGACTGTAAAATTAAAAACAGGGACCTGAAATATGGTTTCATTCCAGGAGAATGAAAATATTCTCAGTTCTGAAAAGCAAGCAGAAATGAGCAAATAGTAGAATCGTATCCTGAGTATTCATTAAAATGTGAACTGTTGGGAAGCCTTAGCTTTCCTTCCACAATGGAATGCTAGATCTCTTTTTGATAGGGCAAACAAAGTGAAAATTAAAATCAGTAATGGAATTATAGAACTCATGCAATTATATAGGAAGAAATTTGATAATATAGAAAAGTCAGCTTTGTATATGTACTGAACACAGCATTTTCATACCAAATTTCCTGAGGAGTTTGAAGTTAGGCTATCTGTAAGGTACAGGAGGTTTGCCCCACCACCACCCCTAACAGCCAAAACAGAAACTATTTTTCTGCTATCACAAGTGTCATAACTATTTTTAACTGCAAAGAATGCATATTCTGTGTTCTTGATAATATTTTGTGACTGTTGTAGGAAGGGTCTATAAAAAAAGAAGTGATGAAATTGTACTCAGATGAGACTGAAATGAGAAGAAAATATGCTTGATATAAAGGTGGAGAAAATTCTTTTCTAGGACAAACCGGAGAGAGTGAAATTGTATTTGGGATTATGATTGTGTGCACACTGTGCACTGGGACGAGGCAAGATTGGACATATTCACACACTGTACAAAGAATGGATTTATTCCAAGATGTAGGCTGAATTTCAGATAGGTTACTCTTTTAAAGGAAAGATCTTTTCTTTCCTTTCCTATTCTATCACTGCAACTTCTGGACATGTAGTTGCAGTCTTGGTGAGAGCAGCACAGTTGAAATGCACATAATAATAGGTATATTTTCTTTATTCTGCAAGAGATAGAGGTCAAAAATATTGTTTATGCTGGATGGATGCTTACAAACTTAAGCTTTTCCTAATGGAACAGTTTTGACAGCTGAGATTGGTTCAGCTTCATGACATTCAGAAATGCATCAGTACCTGTCATATTCTTCACAGCAGGTTACTTTATGATTATGTACTGTAAATTACTCTGCAAACACTTAGGTATAAAATAATTTTAAAATATTAGGAATGAGGAAACAGAAATCCAGTTAAAGAATATTGTGACCATAAAATACAACAACATTATATCTAGGGTAAAAAAAGACTGTTTAAAAAAAAAAAAAAAGGCAATTATGCCTCTGTGAATGATTTTATTTGTTCAAGTGGAAATCAGTCTTACAAATAAAATTAGCATTATTTCATCAGGAAACTCACATATACCACTAATCATGAATACAATTACAATTTTATTTTGAGAAAAGTACATTATCAGAAGCTTTTGTCTCTTCTGATATAACCAAGATGAACCTTAGGGATACTCTACCTTCTTTGAGCTTGTAAAGCTTATGTCTTCAGCTATGTGGGATGTGCAGCGTGTGATGGAATTATTGTACAGTTATTTGTCATATAAGTAATGCTTAGTAAAGTATTGTACGGTTGTTTGTCAGTAAGGAATAGTAGTCTTAGGAATGGCTAATTCTGCCAAGTATTCTCTGAGGTGATGAATTGTTACTCCTTATTTCAATAAGTGACTTATTTGTGTTGCCAGAGATTTACTGCCTGATGTTTAGCATGTGACAAAGTGATGCCAAACTGTACTAAGTTACTTGAACTGCAGTGAGGCTGGAGTAATTACAGTGTTATATAAGCAGAATTTCAATGGAAACAGTATAGATAGAACCCAGGGAAGTCTAGAATGCTCTTTTTTTNCAAACTGTACTAAGTTACTTGAACTGCAGTGAGGCTGGAGTAATTACAGTGTTATATAAGCAGAATTTCAATGGAAACAGTATAGATAGAACCCAGGGAAGTCTAGAATGCTCTTTTTTTTTTCCTCTGTATAAGATGTTGCTGCCATACCTGAGCGTACCTGCAAAGAAATAATGATGAATTTAATATAGAGATTTATTTATTTTGTTTAAATTCAATAGATACTTTGTAAGAAAGAATAATACATTACTTATCAGCTTTTTAAAAGTACAGACTACCAGGAAAAATTGTCTGTAAATGTGTGGTTAAAAAATGAAAGGAAAACCAATATCCAACAGGTGCTACTCATGTCTCTTGAAATGGAGACTGGAACAGAATGTTAGTGTCAGATACTAAGCATAAAGAGACAAATTTCCTTGTCTCAGCCACATGTTCAGCTTAAAAAACAGTGAAACAGCTTCTGTTAAACAATAGTTTTAATTCTTTACCTATGTTTATAAAGTCTTTCTGCCAACGCCCAGTAGATAAACTTGATCATATATCCACTTTTGTGTTTTACAGTCCTGTCTTGTTCTTTGACTTGGGACTTGACAAAAATAGATAGTATACATTAATTTTTGTCTATCTCAGTTCATTCAAATCACGTCTCCAAGTGGTTTGTTTTTGGTTTTTTTTTTTTTTTTTTTTTTTTTTTTTTAGCAATAAAGGACATATTTTTTTATTTAATGGGTGAAAAAGTTTA